>JASANA010008146.1:0-35291 GCA_030248095.1 Ptycholaimellus sp. GST1_10
ACAAGGTTGATAAGGGGCATAGTCATATGCACCAATCTGCATCGGATGGAGCATTTGAGTCTGAGGTGGAAATTGGATAGTTGAATAGCCAAGCATAGGCTGATGCTGGGTAGAGAACATTTGGGGAGAGTACTGGGAAGTGGAAAGAGGAGGAGGAGTGGAAAGTGGAGGATTGAGAGGATGTGGAGGAAGAGGCGGAGGAGGCGGAGGAGGAGGCAGGGGAGGAGGAGGGGGCGGATGAGTAGGCCAGGGGGTGGCTGAGTAATGGGGGATGCATCCGAATTTCTTCAAAACATTAGCTTTGGCTGATAAAGAGAGCGGCAAAATCTACATTGTGAGATTGTCAATCAGCTCAGAAAATTGATCAGATGGAGTTTGCGATTGAGAGAATGAGTCTTCAAACAGATTATTTCCCCGCAAAAATCCGCTATCCGCCATGCTGTTGCAACTTGTTGCTGTGCGCAAGTGCTGTGTGGCACCAGGCATTCATTATCCGTAAATCACACAGCATGCCGAAATAGGGAATTATTGCCCTCTCCTACGCACCATCCATCTCCATTAAACTAGAGCTAAATTATCCGCTGATGACCTAATTTGCTCAGGCAATGACAGACGAGCAAAGTGTTCTCAATTTGTAAGCTACTGACATGATAAATGGAAGTGGATGGTGCAAACGGAATGCTTGGATTTTGCAATGGTAAAATAAAAACAGAACTAGTTTTGTCAACTAGCAAAACAGAGCTCTGACATTAATTGGTGCTGCTATAAAATGGGTGGGTGGATCCATATTCATCACTCTCAGCCATGACCTCCACTAGGAGCAGCTCTGCTCAAGGCTCAAGCCAAAGCCATCCCCTTCATGGCTCAGAGTGTGATCCTTGTGCATGCTCCTCTCTTGAACAGTTTCATAGCCGAACCTTCTATTGGTAATAAATGGTGTGGGTAATTTTAAGGCTCTACGCTGAGTGGCTAAACCTCTCAGTGGAAAAGTTTGAGGCTGAGAAAAGTATGTTTTGGGGACTGCTGCTTGAGAACATCCGGATAAGGAATAGAGTGCATCAGCTCAAAACTTTTCTCCCTCCTGAGGCTAGCCTATTTCTGGTTTTTTAAGCACTTAATTATTACCAGAATCAGGTATGGGTGGTTTAGGAAGTGGAGATGTGTGGGCAGAGTGAGGTGGAGGAAACTAAGGTGACGATGAGTAGGATGGAGCAGAAGAGAAAGAAGCTTAGGAAGAGGGGGAAGCAGGAGCAGAAGCGTGCCCCAAGCGAGTCTTTTTCTTCTTCATCCTTGACAAGGCCAACCAGCACGGCAACAGGCAGCATAGATGCGGCCAAGAAACTGGCTAGCTAAAATTTTGAGAAATTTTGAAAATTTTCAAAAATTTTTAGGCCATTGTCAAAAGCAGGTGTCACAAAGGCCTTGTCGGGCGTGTACTTGGGCGAGGCTCAGGGGGGAAAGTTGTGCTAGAAGACATTTGTGACGCGCGTGTTTTTAGCATTGCTGACAAGCATGTTTTATTTGCTTAGGGTGGCTCTTTGGTCTCGTAAAAAAGTTCGGGCAGTTTCTACTCAGACATTCTTCCCCATTTTAGAGGTTAACATGGCTATTGTGATTCTCTGTACATTGTTCTCTGTACATGTTTTATTTCCAGAATCCAGACTAATAAAATCCCAGTTGACGATAGTACTAAAAGTAACAGAATTTGGGTTTTAGAAGATAGGGTTATCAATCTTGAAAATGAGCTAAAAAACTATAAATTTGGTAAACTATAAATATAATAAAACTATAAATAAGAAACTATAATGTTTTGCTCCGTAAAAGAAGATGTATTTGCGAAGAAGTAATACCAAGACTTTATGTGTGACTTAATATTCTCTACAAATTCCAAAAAGAGCAGGTTATTTAATTTTTGACCGCGGAGCGGCCCGAAGGGCCGCTCCGCGGTCTATAGAGGTTACTAAACTTTTGTCCTGATACGTATATATATATATATATATATGTATCTGGAAATGCTGTCCACGGGCGAATTCTCAACGGATTGGGACAAACTTTTTTTTTCCTGAAAGGTAATGCTATTTTAGGAAGATCTGGAGGGGTAGACCCGGAATTTGAGCATTTGAAACATTACTTTTTTGGGTAGAAAGGTTGAAAAATGGGGTATGTTGTAAAAGGCTCAATTCTCAACGGATTTCGACAAATTTTTTTTTCCCTGAAAGGTAATAATATTTTAGGAAGATCTAGAGCGGTGGAACTGGACCCGGAGCATTTAAAACATTACTTTTTTGGGTAGAAAGTTTGAAAAATGGGGTATGTTGAGAAATAGCGAATTCTCAACGGATTTGGACAAACTTTTTTTTTGCTGGAAGGTAATAAAATTTTAAGAAGATCTGGAGTGGTGGAACAAGTCCCGGAGCCTTTGAAACATTACTTTTTTGGGTAGAAAGTTTGAAAAATGGGGTTTGTTGAGAAATGGCGAATTATCAACGGATTGGGACAAACTTTTTTTTTTGCTGGAAGGTAATAACATTTTAGGAAGATCTAGAGGGGTGGAACTGGTCCCGGACCATTTGAAACATTACTTTTTTGGGTAGAAAGTTTGAAAAATGGGGTATGTTGAGAAATAGCTAATTCCCAACGGATTTGGACAAACTTTTTTTTTGCTGGAAGGTAATAACATTTTAGGAAGATCTAGAGGGGTGGAACTGGTCCCGGAGCATTTGAAACATTACTTTTTTGGGTAGAAAGTTTGAAAAATGGGGTATGTTGAGAAATAACGAATTCTCAACGGATTTGGGCAAACTTTTTTTTTGCTGAAAGGTAATAACATTTTAGGAAGATCTGGAGGGGTGGAACTGGTCCCAAAGCATTTAAACATTACTTTTCTGGGTATAAAGTGGGAAAATTGCAATATGCGGTTTTTGCACTGTAGTACCTGAAGTCTTGAGAATTGCACAGAAGACCTGATTTTTTTGTTCACTATTCTTATATGTCGATTCTAAATCTGTGCTTACTTTTGAAATTGGTTGAGAAACCACATACTTGATTTTTGAGTTAAAATGATCATATAAAGGATGCGCTCCGCGGTCACCTATTGCGCTTTGCGCCATATACTTGTTTGAGCTAAATTCGAACTAATAAAATTGCTGCTTTTAGCCTTCTCGATTGGTACAATGCATGGATTTATTTCTGCGTGATGACCCTGTTCCTACAAAAAACTATCGACCGGAGAGACTAAATTCAGCATTCAAAGTTTTTTAAAAAAATATCAAAAATCGGAAGTTTAATAGATCTAAATTGCAAGGCTTTGTTGCGGGGGATGGAATTATGGAATTGGGAGTCGAGCGCTGAAGCCTTCATGTACGATTCTTTGACTTGTGTTTCATGGTGGAGTAATACCAGAAATGCCTTCCCTGTCCCAGAGCCTACAACCTCTTTGGTTCTTAATCCCCATGATCATCCATATAATCCCAGAGCCTACAATTTCTGTGGTTCTTAATCCCCATAATCATCCGTATAAATAAATGGTTGAAAAGTGGCGTAAAGAATAATGGAAAGCTGAAAGCAGGCAAATGAAAATGCTCTAGCGAACTGGGAGGCTGGTTAAAATGACTCGCACATAGCAGCATTTAATAAAATAAAAATGGTGTGGCCTCCCCTCTGGAGGTGTATATCTAGTAGTCTACATATGCAGGATTTATGGTATCAGATTACTACCAACTTTTTAGAGAGAGTTTGTTTAGCCAATATGACAAGGGGCGGCAGTTCACCTCATGGGTTCAGCCACTTTGTGCTAATGAACCCCATGTTATACTAGTATCTTATATTTATTGGTCTAAAATAGGCTAAATACAAGTGGCTGCTTCGATGGACAGATTCTCTGGAATCTATTTCGTGTGGCCTAACTACTGGCTGTTTTGACAATGCGGAAAGTACATGATGACAGCTTCTTGGCCAGCAAACGCCTTGGCTTTCGAAAGTTCTCCAAGCTCACCAATTTCGCCCCCTTGCCCCCTCTCTACACTCACCCACCCCCCACCTACACTCCGCCTCACTGTACACACTGCCCTTCAGCGCCACACTCACATACAAGCGCGCTCCCCTGCAACCCCCCTCCTCTTCCAACCTGCTCCCCCCAGCCTTCACAAGAAGCGGCCTGCAAGAAAAGTGGCAAAGAGAGAGAGAGTGGACTAATTGCCTCTCCCTCCGCATGCCTACAGTTTTGCGCAAGGGGGCAAAAACTGCAAACAACTAATGACTCCGCTCTGCCACCATGCCCTCTTTTTTTGTGCCCTTTGCAAAAAGCGGCCTCCACAAACACTGGCTCGCATTAGTCAGCCCTAATCACCTCCCCTGCACCCAGAGTTTGCGCAGGGAAATGGAGGGGGGCAAACTGGGCCCAGTGTAATATTTTACACATTTGCCAAGGACACTGCGGCAGGGCAGTGACGCAGTCACTCCAGTGTGATACTCACCCACTCGCACTTCAAGAAAGCATCGACAAGCTTCAGTCTTCATACCACATCACCACTCAGCCCTCCACAGCCAGCCATGAGGACTAGAACATCTTCGACTAGGAGCATGGCCACCGCCCAGAAGAATCCCGTCTTCAACTGCACTGACTGCAAGGGCTCTTTTGCCATTGCCCACAAACTGGACTGCGGGGGATGCAAGTGACTTTATTGTCCCGCTTGCACTCGAGGTGAACTCGAATGGGTGCTGAATCCTCTGGATATCCAATACATGGCTACAGTCTGCCGCCAGCTATTGACCGCCAGCTCAGCATCCTACAAATGCTGAGATTGCTGCATGGTCAATAACCCCTCCTGGTTTAGCCTCATGGAACAACTCGTCATGCAAGGAGTGTATCATCCTGACCACATACGAGCTCTCCTCAGCAGAGAGGATGATACATACAAGGCGCCCTTCCTCTGTCTCTGCAACAACATCTAAAAGGCTGCATCTTCCTGGGCTCCATCAGTTGGAATTGGACCCCAACCAGGAGGGACAGGCCCCATAGGACTGCTGACAGAGAGATCCCAACCAGCCACTGCTACTGTTGCCCAGGCAAACATGCTGACACTGCAACCACCCAGCCAGATGGGACCAGGATGGACAACTGGATGCCCTACTGGCACTCAACCTCCAATGGCCTTCAACATCCAACTCGCACAGTTCCAGCCACCACGGGGAACGTGAGTGGAACAGCCCAGACTGACTCACCCTTCACTGCTGGACTGCTCCACTCTCAGCGCACTGAGATCAGTGGAAGATGCAACTTCAAACCCGGCAGCGGCGATCCTACCTCCAGCTACACTGCCACCTGTACATCCACCCACCACAGCAGGACTCCAACCTGAGCCCCCACTGCGGACCTCCACGATGGACATGGGAACGACCTGGGGATACGGCACCCAAGAGGCCCTGACTCAGGCTGTGGAACCAGTACCTTACTACTACTACTATCAACCGCAGCAGGGAAATTGGATCTACCCTCAGCCACCCCAACCCTCCATCGTGCCGATAGGACCAGGTTTTCTACCACTCCCTCCACCACCGCCACAGCCACAAGCTTCCGGACGCGAAGGAAGAGGCAGAGACGACAAGGAAGTGCAGCATCATGGTCCTCCCCAGCCGCCACAGCCAGGACATGGGCAAGACGCCATGGCCCCAGTGCAGGAGGAGGCTCAGCCTCAGCAACTACTGGATCCCCAAGCACCCCCTCTTTGAACAACTGCCGCACTGACCAGCAACCGAAATACAGTACTCGCTCCTGAGGGCTTAGGACTGGCCACACTGCAGAGCTGTCAGAATGTTCTCCAGCACCTGGTCCTCAAACAAGAGAATGACCTTCTATGCCAAACTCTACCTCCTCTAGTGTATTCATGCTTCAAAGGCGACCCCCTGGACTTTCCCACTTGGAAGTCGGATTTCCTCCACCTCATCAACCGACTTACCACCGACCCTCACTGATGCATACAAGTGCTTGGTCAGTGCCTGGAAGGGGAACCCCTCTAGAAATTCCAAAGCTACTTGGCGGACCCAGCGAACTTCAATGTCATCCTCAACCTCTTGACATGGGACTACGAGAATCCCACTCTCCTAATCCAACGAGCCAAGGAAGACATTGAAAAGCTCCCCACGATCACTGACCACAACCTGGTCAGCTTCATCGACCAACTTTGCTCCAGCTTCTAATTCCTCCTGGTGCAGTGTCAAATGCCGGAAGCAAAGCTCCTTCATCTCACCCAACCAATCATGGAGAAACTGACATGACAGCTTTACAATCAGTGCATCCACCGACTCTGCAGGATCCTACTCCATGACATCAGCATCAACCATCTCATTCCCATTCTGGAAGATGAAGCCCAAGTGCTCCAATTGAGAATGGTAATGAGACCCGCATGCACAGAGTCATGGTCCTCATTGAGGGCCTCATGTGCCCCTAGCCCTCAAGATAGAACTCATGTGCTCACTGCCAGAGTGGAATAAATCGGAAGTCCCGAAGAAGCAACCACACTTGCACTACCCGCTGAACAATCCACTCCAGAGATCCAATACATACTCTATGCCTTCTGTCTAGGAAACCACAAGCCAATAGACTGCCACCAATTTGGCACCACCAAACAGAGGAAAGAACAGGCAAGCAAATTCAGGCACTGCTATCGCTGCCTTGCAAAAGGACATGACGCGAATGGCTGCAAGTTGCAATTCCCATGCTGATTCTGCAAACAACTCCACCATCACTCAGTGCTCTGCTACGACGCTTTCCCCGATTGCTCCCGACCCCACTCATCCTCGCCACGCTGCGGGCAGGAGAGAGGTACCCGAAGAGCATCCATCAGTGGAGAGCAATCCAGCCAGAGCCCATACCATCAGACCCACGACGATCATTCTTGGCGCAACATCAGTCAGGGAAGGGATATCCAGGGGCATCAGACCATCTCTCCCCCCTCAGCCAATCAGGGAGAAAGGAAACAACTGCCAGCCATGCTAGCATCCAAGAAGGAGGAATTTGATGCTGGTCCCATCATGCTGACCTTCCCCACCCAACTACAGAGGAAAGAACAGGCAAGCAAATTCAGGCGCTGCTATCGCTGCTTTGCAAAAGGACACGACGCGAATGGCTGCAAGTCACAATTCCCGTGCTGATTCTGCAAACAACTCCACCATCACTCGGCGCTCTGCTACGACACTTTCCCTGATCGCTCCCAACCCCACTCACCCTCGCCACACCGCGGGCATGAGAGAGGTACCCAATGAGCATCCATCAGCAGAGAGCAATCCAGCCAGAGCCCATACCATCAGACCCATGACGATCATTCTTGGCACAACAGCAGTCATGGAAGGGATATCCAGGAACATCGAGCCAGCTCTCCCCCCTCAGCCAATCAGGGAGAAAGGAAACAACTGGCAGCCATGCTAGCATCCAAGAAGGAGGAATTTGACACTGGTCCCATCATGCTGACCTTCCCCACCCAACTACCCCAACTTCAATCTACTGCCCAGAGAGTCAAAACGGAAGGTGGATGTAGACATCCTATTTGGGCAAGACATCACAGCCTACATGCTGGCCTGCTCAGCTAGCCAGAGTCAACTGATCAAGGAAGGGCTGTCCATCTTCCCTTCCCCCATCGGCGATCTACTAGTTGGAAGCCCACTACCCCTGATCGGGCCCTTCATGAGGAGGAGACAGAACAAGAAGCTGACAGTTCTGATGAACTCCTCTGCCATCGCCAAACTCCAAGAGTACCACTCTCTGGAGAGAGAAGGAATCAGTGAGGATGAGCTAACCATGTCTACTGAAGAAGCAGCCCTCGAAAGATTCCGTCAGCTCATCATGAAGAAGGAAGGACATTACTGCGCATCCTTCCCCTTCATCGATGGCTTCCCCAATGATGCAGTCGATGGATGCAACTATGTGTACACCCATCTCAAATCAGCCTACAACACCCTAGCTCGAAAGGACCTGACCAGGAAGTTCCACAAGGCCATCATGGAACAGGTGGAGGCGGGCTACTTGGAAGTCATCCCTTACACAGAGGATGCTCATCGACCCGACTCTGTCTTCTACCTTCCCTGCTTCCCGGTCATCAAAACATCATCCCAACACACCAAGTGTAGACTGGTTCTGGACCCCACGGCAAGCATGATGACAAACAAGACCTTCAACAACATACTGGAGACTGGACCTCAGCTCCTCAAGAGCCTCCATGGGATTCTCATCAGAAGCCATTTCTCGGAGATCATTGTCCTCGGGGATCTAGAGAAGGCCTTTCTCCAGATCCTGCTGATGGAAGAACACAGAGACCTGACAAGGTTCCTCTGGGTCGTAGACCCAGACAAACCTCCGGGATTGGGCACCATCCAATGCCTCTGCCTCAATTAAGTAGGATTTGGATTCAAGAGCAGCCCCGCAGTTCTACAGGTCATCATTGATCTCCACCTTGCCCAGTACGATACACCCCTGTCCAAGGAGATGAAGTCGCTGACCTATGTAGACAATGTAGCCTTCACAGCACGGGATTACAAGGAGGCCCTCAGGAAGAAGTCCGAAGCAAAGAGGATCTTCCGGGAAGTGGGCATGAACCTCCACGAGTTCACCTCGAACTCCTCTGACTTCAATACATGCCTGAGGATGGTGGAGAGAGGAAAACTCAAAGGACAGAAAATCCTGGGCGTCACCTATGATTCAGGGAGTGACACTCTAGGAGTTGCCAAGCCCAAGGACAAGATGACACACCCCTGCACCAAGAGGCAGATTCTGTCTGCCTTCGCAGCCTACTTTGATCCCCTCACCCTTGCAGCACCTGTCACTCTGAGAGCCAAGACACTGTTCCAAGACGTCCCCACCAACAAGAGACAATTTGGCTGGGACGATGTAATCGAACTTCCCAAGCTGGTGGAATGCTGGGAAGAAATGGCAGCAGACCTTCACCGACTCCCAGAAAATAAGGTGGCTAGAAGAGTCACTTGGACTGAAGACATCGAGGTCAATCTCTTGGCCTTTGCTGACGCCAGCGATCGAGGGCATGGCCTCTGAATCTACATCCACAGCTACTGCCCCGAAGAGGCGATCGAGTTCATGCAGCAGTATGACAGAGACGGATCCTACCGCCAGCTGACCCATGGAGTGTGTTCCCTCCTCTTTGCCAAGGGGTCTCCTAATCCACCAAAACTGCGAGATACCCTGAAGATGGAGCTGTTGGCTCTTGAGAAGGTGGCCAAGGCCATGAAGATCATAGTGAAGGAACTGCCGATGAGTGTGCGCATTGCCAGCATTCATCTCTACACCAACTCCATGATCGCCTTACACCAATGCCGCTGAGGCAAGGGACCGACAGTCTATGCCACTAATCGGGTGAAGGCCATCAAGGAACTTCAGAAGGACCTCCACTTCACCATCCACCATGTACCCACCAACCAGAACCCCGCTGACATGGCCTCAAGAGGCTTGTCTTTTGAAGAGTTCAAAAGACAAAAACACTTCTGCCTCTGGTTCTATGGACCGAGTTGGGCCCAAGGGACTGCAGAAGGACTAGAACTTCCCACGTACTTGGAACAGAAGAAAGAAGATCTAGACATGCTTATGGAGGAAGAAGAATCCGAGATTAATCAGATGGGCCCCAGCTACCACTGCCTGCTCTGAGGAGTGAAACGAATGGCTCAGGAGCCAGCAGTGGACGGTCCTTTTGGGTTCAAGGACAAACACTTCCTCCACCGTTCCTTCAACTACCTCATCAACTCCACCATGCAAGCCATGAGGGCTCGACAATGCTTCCTTAAGCAAGGGCCCCACTGCACGGGATGGATCACAGCCAAGGAACGCACAGCTGTGGAAGAACTATGGGTGAGGCATCTGCAACAACATTGCTTCTCAGAGACAATGACAGTGCTGGAAAATCCGGACATTTGGGTGCCCAAGTCGATTATCTCATTAACACAACCTCCTCCTTTCCAACACCGGGCTCATATGCTGCGGGGTGAGGTTGGAGAGGATGCCTCTACCCTTTGACTCCAAACACCCACTCCTGTTGCCCGAGTGACATCCCTTCACTGCCATCCTCATTCTGCACTACCACAAGCTCATGGGCCACCTCAAGTCCCGATCCACCTTAGCTCTACTTCGCCAGTGCTACTGGATCTCTAAGGGACTGCAAAGAGTGACCGCCATCCTGAAGATGTGCTTGGAGTGCCGATGGCAGGAGGCGATGCCCTTTGCAGCCCCACACTTCTGCTCCTACCCATCCGTTTGCTTCGAAAAGCACACCATCATGAAGTTCGTTGCTATGGATGTGAAGGGTCCCTTCTATATCATCCGCACCATCCAAGACCCTGAATCTCTGCATTACCCCATGGCTAAAGAACCAAAAAGGGAAAAGAAGCAGCTTGAAAAGTGCTGGGTTCTGGTCTACACCTGCCAAGTCATGCGGGGAATCCTCCTGGGGATGCTCTCATGCCTTGATGGCAAACACATCCTCCTCGCCCTACATCGCATCACACATCAAATTGGTCATCCACCTGTACATCCACCCACCACAGCGGGACTCCAACCCGAGCCCCCACTGCAGACCTCCACGATGGACATGGGAACAACCTGAGGATACGGCACCCAAGAGGCCCCGACTCAGGCTGTGGAACCAGTACCTTACTACTACTACTATCAACCACAGCAGGACAATTGGATCTACCCTCAGCCACCCCAACCCTCCATCGCGCCGATAGGACCAGGTTTTCTACCACTCCCTCAACTGCTGCCACAGCCACAAGCTTCCGGACGCAAAGGAAGAGGCAGAGATGGCAAGGAATTGCAGCATCACAGTCCTCCCCAGCCGCCACAGCCAGGACATGGGCAAGACGCTGTGGCCCCAGTGCAGGAGGAGGCTCAGCCTCAACAACTACCAGATCCCCAAGCACCCCCTTTTTGAACAACTGCCGCACCAACCAGTGACCAAAATACAGTCCTCGCTCCAGAGGGCTTAGGACTGGCCACACTGCAGAGCTGTCAGAATGTTCTGCAGCACCTGGTCCTCAAACAAGAGAATGACCTTCTATGCCAAACTCTACCTCCTCTAGTGTATCCATGCTTCAAAGGCAACCCCCTGGACTTTCCCACTTGGAACTCGGATTTCCTCCTCCTCATCAACAAACTTACCACCAACCCTCACTGATGCATACAAGTGCTTGGTCAGTGCCTGGAAGGGGAACCCCTCAAGAAAGTCCAAAGCTACTTGGTGGACCTGGCGAACTTCGATGTCATCCTCAACCTCTTGACACGGGACTACAAGAATCCCACTCTCCTAATCCAACGAGCCAAGGAAGACATTGAAAAGCTCCCCACGATCACTGACCACAACCTGGTCAGCTTCATTGACCAACTTTGCTCCAGCTTCTACTTCCTCCTGGTGCAGTGTCAAATTCCAGAAGCAAAGCTCCTTCATCTCACCCAACCGGTCATGGAGAAACTGACATCACAGCTTTACAATCGGTGCATCTGTCCTGAATACTGTGAGCCTGGACCCGGGCAACGGGGCTGTTATACAATCATTACTAGAGATAGTTTGGAGCCTGAGCGCGTATAGCGAAAGTGGGCGCGCGAGGTGGGGAGGAGCGGGGACACCACCTGCAAGGTCTCCACCTTCAACTGCGACCTGGAACAGCCGGACTACGCGGGCACCGGCAACTGCTTCTCCATCTTCACCCTCTCTTCAACTCTGCACACTGCGGGCCTCTGGCTGTCTGTTAAGCCCATCCCTTTTCGGTGGTCTTCCTCTTTTGGAGAGGAGGGAGTGCGTGGGGGAGAGTTGAGGAGACGCGAGGGGAAGGAGGAGAGGCGGAAGGAGGACTCTTACATCATTGTCTTGACAGGCACATGCAGCAGGCACACAGCCTGGCAGCTGAGCCCGCCCCCCCCCCCATTCAGTCCCCCTGAATACCTACCTGAGTGGGTAGGGGGCTGCGTGGATTGGCAGGGGTGGGAGAGAGACGGGACGAGAGTGGAAGAGGACAGCGGGAGGGAGGACCTACGCGGGGCCATGGACGACGAGGAGTGCAAGGGGAGGGCCAGGAGGTGGCGGGCCGTGAAGGAGGCGATGGAGCGGGAGGATGCCTACTACCGCGCGGCCATCATTCGGATGCACTGCAAGTTGGCCCAGCTGCGGGCAGAAGCAGCCGGGGAGGCCCCAGACGCAGTGACACCTCCAGAGAAGCAGCAGGGACTGGAGAGGGGGAGAAGACCCCAATGCCCAGCAAGGCTGCAGGGCCAGTGGAAGGCCCAGCCTCGATTGCCGGGATCGAGGAGTCCAGAAGGGACACTGTCAGCTGCGCCAGGGCCATGGAGGCCAGCAAGGAGGCCAGCAAGGACACCGGTGGCTACGCCAAGGCTGTGGAGGCCGTCGGATTGGCGAGCAAGGAAGCGGAAGGCTATGATGGGGCCAGGAAGACCATCAAGGAGGCCTGCGCGGAGGCCAACAGCGAGGCAGAGGACTCCGTCTGCTGTTTGGGGGCCTGCAAGGAGGTGGGCGATCGCGGCGCAGAGATGGAGGAGCCTCATGTCTGCCAGGAGAGAGCAGGACAACAGCGGCATGTACCGCAGGGGCGACGGAACGCTGGGGGACAGCGGCTGCATGGGCAACGGCAGCGCAACGGCCTCCACGTGATGGGCTGCAGCATCAGCATAGAGGCAAGCGACGATGGGGCCGGCCACCGCGAGGACAGCCACCGCGAGGGTGGACCTTGGAAGGAGGAGACAGAACAAGAAGCTGACAGTTCTGATGAACTCCTCTGCCTTCACCAAACTCCAAGAGTACCACTCTCTGGAGAGAGAAGGAATCAGTGAGGATGAGCTAACCACGTCTACTGAAGAAGCAGCCCTTGAAAAATTCCGTCAGCTCATCAAGAAGAAGGAAGGACATTACTGTGCACCCTTCCCCTTCATTGAAGGCTTCCCCAATGATGCAGTCGATGGACGCAACTACGCATACACCCATCTCAAATCAGCCTACAACACCCTAGCTCGAAAGGACCTGACCAGGATGTTCCACAAGGCCATCATGGAACATGTGGAGGCGGGCTACTCGGAAGTCATCCCTTACACAGAGGATGCTCATCAACCCGGCACCATCTTCTACCTTCCCTGCTTCCTGGTCATCAAAACATCATCCCAACACACCAAGTGTAGACTGGTTCTGGACCCCATGGCAATCATGATGACAAACAAGACCTTCAACAACCTACTGGAGACTGGACCTCAGCTCATCAAGAGCCTCCATGGAATCTCATCAGAAGCCGTTTCTCGGAGATCATTGTCTTCGGGGATCTAGAGAAGGCCTTTCTCCAGATCCTGCTGATGGAAGAACACAGAGACCTGACAAGGTTCCTCTGGGTTGTAGACCCAGACAAACCTCCGGGATTGGGCAACATCCAATGCCTCTGCCTCAAACAAGTAGGATTTGGATTCAAGAGCAGCCCTGCGGTCCTACAGGTCATCATTGATCTCCACCTTGCCCAGTACGATACACCCCTGGCCGAGGAGATGAAGTCGCTGACCTACATAGACAATGTAGCCTTCACAGCATGGGATTTCAAGGAGGCCCTCAAGAAGAAGTCCAAAGCAAAGAGGATCTTCTGGGAAGTGGGCATGAACCTCCATGAGTTCACCTCGAACTCCTCTGAGTTCAATACATGCCTGAGGATGGTGGAGAGAGGAAAACTCGAAGGACAGAAAATCCTGGGCGTTGCCTATGATTCAGGGAGTGACACTCTAGGAGTCGCCAAGCCCAAGGACAAGACTACACACCCCTGCACCAAGAGGCGGATTCTGTCCGCCTTTGCAGCCTAATTTGATCCTCTCTCCCTCGCAGCACCTGTCACTCTGAGAGCCAAGACACTGTTCCAAGACGTCCCCACCAACGAGAGACAATTCGGCTGGGATGAGGTAATTGTGGTGTAATTACAGCAGTATCATAGTGAGAATCTCTTTAGTCGTTCACCGAGCAGGGAAAAGGGATGGCAACAGGACCAGGTTTATAGACAGAATGAACTCGGCACTCTTCCGCCCACCTCATCAACCCAAGGTTGACGAAACCGGCTTGGGAAATGTTACAGCACTCCCGCGGGCAGCCAGGAAAAGGTGGAAGAGGATCACACCAGTCATCTAGAGCAGGCAGAGGAACGGGACCTCGGATTCTAGGCTATAAGCAGCATAACTACTCGGGAAGGGGGATCATCAGAGCCAATGTGGCAGGGACACCGGAGCCGGAGGGGTAGAGTGGGGCCATGCCAATGGCCGAGAGCCTCGTAGGGTACGCGACATCCCGGCTGCATTGGGATCGCTGGGTAGTAGACGGATAGAGCTCATTGATGGTGTTAGATTGAACCACACTTGTGAACTCATGCTCTGGTTCCGTGAGCATAGACATTCCTTCCATTTCCTGGCCCTCCTTCGCGTACTCATTCCGCACAACGTGTAGTGAGAGGCCCAGAAGAGGAAGCTTCCGGCCGCGACGATGGCAAGGATGATTCCTATGATCTCGATGATTGGCTCGACGAGGTAGGAGCTGAGGTGATTGATGCCCGACCAGGAGACCCTTGCTAGTTCTTGTGCTCCTTCGGACAGAGATCCAACTAGGTCTCCCACTGCATGGCCATATGCTTTGACACCTTGGATCTTGCCGTTGGGATCGAGGGAAGAGTAACTCATGTAGTTAGTCAGTCCATTGAGTTTCCTCTCTAAGACAGGTAGGCTTGATGAGTAGGTGACGAGATTGGGGAACGGAGGCCTCAGTCGCGAGTTGAACAGAACTGGAGTATCGTACATGATGTTTGGCTGTAAATGGCGGATACCGGGTGACTGAAGGAGCATGGCGAACAAACTGTGGGTGAAGTTCTTGAAGAAGGCGGTGGTCTTATCAGCTGGGTTTGGATCCATGAACTGGAAAGGGTGGAAGTGATGACAATCCGTGATGGGGCTGTGATGGGTCAAGTCGGTGCTCCCGTTATCTGGCAGGAAGAGGAGTTCTCCCATCTTGAGCCATACTGGCAGGAAGATGTAGCATTTCTCTTCTCCCGGAAGTTGGTGGTTTGTGTAGACATCCTCCACTTCCGCTTCCAGGCACTGAGATATGTAGATGGCCGACCCCAGTATTTCCGCGGAGATGTCCTGGTGACCAGTGAGGGCTCGGACACCATTGGTGGGGCTCATCCGGATCATCTGCTTCAGCATCTGATACTGGCATTCTTCAAACATGCACATCCAATGCTCATCACTCGACTCCACTCGCTCCGTCAGGTCCACCAATTCATCCACTACATAGTGTAATTTTGCTTCTACTGGATCGTGGTGTTGAACACAGTTCTCTATACAGAGCAACGTCTTGTGAACAGCTTCCCTCTTTGCGTCTTTGTTGAAATCCCAGTGAGGTCTTGCAACAGTGGGCCGAGGCAAAGAGTGGGGTCCCATCCATGGATGAGTGGCAGAGAGCAACTCTCCCTCCGCTCTCATCTTCTTTTCTGCCTCGTGTTTCTCTCTCCTAGTCTCCTCCATCTGGGGTGAGTTCTGACCGGCGACGGGGTTGTACTTGATGGCTGTATCCTCGTCCTTCCACTTCCTTGGCACCCTTGAAGAGTTCATCGGTCAGTCGATCCCATTCTTCCCACTTCTTCTACTTCTTTTTCTCTTCTTTCGTTGGAGACACTTCTTCCCTCTTTTCTCTCCATGGGGAAGAGACACTTGATGGATCGTCGGCGGCACCATCTTCCTTGGTGTAGTTGAGGTGTAAGGCTCCTCCTTCATGCGAGATCAACGTTCCAGCAGGGAGACAGTCCATAGTCCCCTTAGTGTAGGGGAAGTCTTCCTCGGGAGAGTAAGTGGAGAAGGTGGTGGAGAGTCGAGGAAGGCATACTTGAGATCCCATCACATCTCCCCCGAACCGTCCAAAGTAGCAGAAGGGGCAGTGCTTGAGAATGGCACTGACTCGTGGCATCCCTTGAGTGATCCGAGGTCCGAGGTGAGAGCCTGGTGTCCTGGTACACTGTTCCTTTGAGGAGGTAGAGGTTAACAGTCTGGTAGACGTGGGTCTTGAAGCAGCAGTGCCACTCATGGTGCCGGGATTGATTTGTGGACCAGATGGACTTGTCTATCTGCACCAGTTCCAACCCTCTGAACTTCCATTCCATCCATGCATAGCTGCATTCATCGGCTGGTATGCTCATCTTCTCGATAGGGTTGGAGATTCCCCAGTTAAGGGAGGAAGTGAAACCGTCCCATCACGCAGTGGTTGTCGTGACTTCCAGGATGCACTGTGCAGCGGGGACACTAGGTCCTTCAGCAGCTGGGAGCCATAAGTCCACCTCGTGATGTGAGCACTTGGCTAGCCTTCCATAAATGGAGCAATCCCTTGTTCGCTCCGGAAGAAGGAAGGGTCGGCCTCCCCCGCTGTGCCGATGGCAGAGGTGGAACTTTATGTTCATCAGCGGTGGATTTGAGTCATCTCTTCGATAATTTGCCCCGTGAGATGGTGCCTTCATGATGCCTTGGGCTGAACTGGTGGTGGTGGGGGCCGGGTAGGTAGGCCTGGCGTCCCACCGGGCCATCCGGCTCTCTGCCCTTGAGCTGATGACTGGCATTTGCTTCTCCAGCAGCGACCTCTTGCTGGGCGATCAAGTCGTTGAAGGTTCCCAGACGCAGATGTTCCATGAGGGTCTGGGTTCTAGTGGCCTCTCCCTCGTAGTGTGGAGGCATGGGAGCCGCCCTTGGGCAGATCAGGGCTCTCTGGTAAGAGGGTGGGCCAGGCACCAGTTGAGGTAAGTGATGTAGTATGCTGGTGACTGAGTCATCTGGTTCTGCTACTAGGAACAGGGAGCTATACTGCTGGAAGGAATGCCGTAGGTTGTCCAGAACCCTAGGTTGGACTTGTGGGTGTCGAGGAAGGGAAGAAGCCCATCTCTGGGGAGAGGGGTAAGCTGGATGTGGAATGAAGGTCCTGGGCGATTGGTTGGGTGCAGCAATGTGTGGTGGTGGGTGCACGAGGACCGGGGTTCCATTGCCATATGGGCGGAGGATGGTTCCTGGGGTAGGTTGGACTCGGTACAGCGTCCCTCTGATGTTCTCTTCATAGTTTGGGGGTCATTGCAGAAAGGTGAGTGCTCTGACGGGCACTGCGCTGTAGGCTGGAGTTGGCAATCCTATCACTGGCAGGATGTTGGGAACCACTTCTCCCTCTACTGCTCCGGAGTTGACCGTAGACTGGTAGCCTATTGACAGCAGGTTCCCCATTGTGTGCATGGCTCCGGGCATCTGAGAGTGGAGCCATGGCTGTCGTAGGTTCATTGTCGGTGCTCTTTGGGGCTGGACTTGGGGAAGTCCTTGCTGAGGGGTAGGGTCCTGTGGGAGCTGCTGAGGATGTAGCGGTCATTGTTGCTGAAGGGCGGGGACAGACGGGGCCGGGTACAAAGGGTATGACTGGTGCTGTTCCTCCCCCAGCCACCTGTTTGCTGGAGGGATGAACCCTGTGATGCCGTTGGCAGCTGCCGTGGCCTCCACGGTTGCTTGCAGTTGACGTCGAGTGGTCAGTAGTAGTTGGTAGTGTAGTTGGAGTTCCGGACATCAGGGGTCATCCGGAGAGAGGTTGTCCAGTTTGGCTTCCACCTGAGTGATGGCTTGCGACGCGTGGCTCCAATTGGTGTATGCTTGACGCATGGGTGCCGGTGGGTCAGGCCACGGTTGGTCATCGGCATTAGCATCCATCGGCAAGTCCTCCATTGCAGCAACGGGAGTTCCGTTGCTGTGACTGGAGTTCGTGTCCATGTGGAAGGCATCGCTTGCCTCGGAGTTGATCGCAATGGCTTCCGGTGGAGGACGATCTCTGTGGTAGCCCAGTAGGGCACAGGCCTCCTTGTAAAGGACGTTGCAAACGGCGAGGAACTGTTTCTTGCGATTGCCATTCTCCTCGTTGGCGAGTAGGATGTCTAGGTTCATCAGGTGGAAGATTCCTTGTGCGATGAGCTGTTCCACGACGGAACACAATGACGCGTTGCTGTGAGGAGCGCATGCCAGACACTGATAGGAGGCGGAACTCCTATCTAGAAGATGGTGGCAGATGGTCATGACTAGCACTGCGTCCTTTGATCCAAAGAGCAGGCCCAAGTCTTCTTGAGCACAGGCTGGGCATTGGTCTTGTCCGCATTGGTCGCAGGCCAGCCAGGCAACTGGGTTGAAGGCTTTCTGGCATCAGTAGCACCGTGAGGCAGAGTTGGGTGGCAGGGTGGACATGTTGACTTCGGTTGAGCTTGAGGCCGTGGTGTGTCTGGTGGTGCTTCCAGCTACTGATCACTTTCAGCTACAACAAACCCATGCCTTAGTTTGTCTCATCAGCATGCTGGTGTGTCACGAAGCACGAGTTCTCCAGCAATGGGTGGCCTAGTGGAGAGTGGTGGCTTCGGCCATACGAGGTACCACTGCGCAATCCTCAGACAAGCTGTCCTGGTTGTGGTGTCATGAGACTGCCGAGTGTTCCTTTCAGTGCTTCTGCGTTGCTTGTCAGTTAGTGCTTTCTCTACAAATTTAGTGTCCCCTTTGACACATTTGTAGGAATGGAGTAGACTGTCCAGCAGGAAGTGGAGAAAGAGGAAAGCAGAGAAGGAGGGAGAGAAGATGGCAGGCAAGCCACATGAGTGGGCACAAAATGGGCAGAGTGTGGGCGGACGCGGGAGATCTGGAGTGTCTGCTCTAATCCCTGGGCTGATGATCATGTTCCTGTGCCCATGGTAGCCTGGCCTGCCATGTCTCTGCTCCATTTCTCCGCGAGAAAACATAGTGGTAGTAGTTTTTGGGTAGGATGAATTGTTTAACGACCAGGTCCTCTGGTTGTTTGTGATGTGCCTGTCAGAAAACGTATGCTATCCGGTTGAGAGGGATCCATCGGTTCAGTTCCAGGGTGAAGGGGAACTTTACTGCTGCCATTGATCTCACGACCCTCACTAGTTGTGCTCCTCCGATGTCTTGATGTGGAGAGCTCGTGTCAGCATTCCATGCAAGTCCATGGTCAAAGGGGCCAGTGTGACAGAGCCGCAGCACTTTGAGGTTCGGTGGCAAGAGGCCTCCCTTGGGCATGGGAAATCCGTTGTCCAGTGGAGAGCCTTCCGGAATGCAGAGTGTCCTGAACATATGGTGATCTGTCTTGAAGTGGGTAACGGAGGTGAGCTGTGGGAGGAGAATGGAATAGTCATCGTTCGTCATCTTCTCCCAGTTGCCATTGTAAAGTCCCAAGGACTTCAAGTTGGGTGGACTTTGGAGCAGCTCCATCATCTTTGGGAATTCGGTTCGGAAGCTGCCACGTAGTTGCAGTTTGGACACCATGGAGGGAAGTTCGGGTAAGCCTTGGGACAGTAGAACTGTCATCATGGACGGCGCTAGAGTGGGCAGTTTCTCATGCAGGTTGCCCAGTTCTAGGAGTCGCAGTTTCTTGAGCGGGCAGTGTCCAGAGGCTGGTATGAGGCCGGTTAAATGTTGAAGTCAGAGTACTTCAAGCTCGGGTGGGAGCATGTCCCAGAGGGAGGATCCTGAGTCTGGCATGAGCACCCAAGGGAGTTCGAGGGAGGTCAGATTCGGTGTCAGCTTGCTCAGATTCAGAGCCCTTATCTTGTCCACCTTCGCGAATGCCAGGTGTTGAAGTTGAGGAAGTGGGGTGTCCCAGTCTCCATAGAAGAAGGAGTTCTGGTCGTTCCCAACTCGGAGGCAGAGCTTCTTGAGTTGCAGAAGATTCTTGAAGTGAAGCCACTGTTCGGGTGAGGGCTCCATCCCTTGGCCTCCATGGAGATGCAGTTCCTCCAGGTTGGGTGTCAAGTGTTCCAGAGTGAGTCCTGACAGCTCCCAACAGTGGAGGGCCTTGAGATTGCTCTTCGGGAGGTTTCCCAGTGACCCTTGGAAGTACGAGATACAAGTGATGGTGTCGGGGAGGGCATTCCAGATCTTGGGCTTTATTGTCTGAATCCTGAACTCTTCCAAGGCCTCGGCGGCTTGGAGAAAGGGTTGAAGGTGTCAAAAGAAGTTCTTGATGCTAGTCTGTTGGTCGGTGACGTCGAGTACTCACAGGGTCTTTGTCAGAGATGGGAGCATCAACATTTCTTTCCTGGTGGTGACTTGGAAGTAGATGAATGGAAGACAGTGTCTTTGAGTCCTGGTGTCTCCCCAGTTATGGGACTCCTGATTAGATGCTCGTGGTCCTATTACTCTCTGGAGGTTCAGCGTTCCCATGAGCAGGTGATGGGGGACATGGAGACAGCAGGGAGAGCCACCGGAGAGACTGCGGAGGACGTTTGAGCCGATTAGTTCTATGTTGAGAACTCTCCACAGACGGCTCCAGATGTCTTCTCTCTCTGCTTCTCTCTGGTTCTCCTCCTTTGTGTCCTTGGAGTCTTCCATTGTTTCCACCTTCTCGGTTATTGGTATCATTTCGCCCCTAAGTCCTCCCTTGACCGCTCTCTTCCTGAGGTCGTAGTTGAAGCGCAGGTTGGGAAGGTGAACATGGTCTTGTGAGTAGGTGGTGATGTGCAGCGGGAGGAGGGATTGCATCGCTGGCGGTGGAGTGAGTGGCCTCGCCGCCCTGTGTCCCTCGGTTCCGGGTGGGTGCCGTTGACTCGTTGTAAGCATATTTCTGGATGGGAAATATGGCTGGGCTCAATGCAGAGGGCTGGAGGTCGTCAACGATGGGCTGCTGGAGCATGTACGCCGATGGCAGGGGCAGTGGAGGGTTGCTGTGGGGCTGGAGCTGGGACTCAGAGCTAGGCTCAGTGGGGAGTCTGAGGCTGGGCCTGAGGTGAGGTGGGCTGATGAGGGGGCTTGGCCTAGGGAATGACTGAGGCTGGAGGAGTAGCTGGCCAGGTACCTCTGATCCTCCCCCCACATTGGGGGCGGGGCCATGGTGGAGGGGAGGTGGTGATAGTGTAGAGAAGCAGGGGAAGGATTTCCAAGCTCTTGTGTGTGGATGCCGGAGCAGGCTAGGCAGGGGCCTGTCTCTCTGGAGCGCTGGTGGAAAAACTTCGGCTTCATTTATCATCATTAGGCATTGAAAGAAGCCTCCTTTGCCCGATCAGCCAGTGCATGTGGAAGAAGGGTGTGTAAAGCTGACGAATAGGGCAATTAGGTGGAGAGAGGGGGATCGTTAAACAATCCTGGCGCTGAGGCAGTGGGGCAATTAGAGCTGACAAATGTTTGCCAGTGTTTGCGGAGGCTGCTTTTTGCGAGGGGCGCAAAAAGGCAGGGGGTGGTGGCAGTGCGGAGTCATTAGTTGTCCACGCTTAGCTGCTCCTTGGAGGACGCTTTTTCTGGAGGGGGGCAAAAAGAAGGGTGTGGTGGCAGGGCAAGTCATTAATCACCCGCTGTTTGCCACTCTTTGGAGGCCGTTTTTTGCAGCTTGCACCAAAAAACGTAGGCCCGCGGAGGGAGGGGCAATTAGTCCACCCTCTCTTCTTGCCGCCCATCTTGCAAAGACTGGGGGAGCAGGTTCCTGATAGTGGAGGCAGGGGGGTTTGCAGGGGAGTGTGTGTGTGGCACTGAAGAGCGGAGTGTACAGTGAGGGGGTGCAGGCTGGGGGTTTTGCAGGGTGCCAAATAGTAGGTAGGAGGGCTGGGCAGGCGGTGAAGTGAGGCAGTGAAGATTGAAGCTGGGAGTTTGGGGCTAAGCCTTTGCTTGCCAGACGGCCGCTGCCATACACCTTACGAACTGTCTAAACAGTCATAATATGCCGCACCAAACAGATCTCGAAGAGTCTGTTTCCTCAAAACAACCACTTTTAGGCTGTCGAAGCAGACACCTGGTAGTCTGCGCATGTCGAATCAGCCACTTGTTTGGCTGCAAAACGGACTCTTAGTAGTCCACACTTGTCAAATTCAGCCACTTGGTTGGCTGCGAAGCAGACTCGAAGTAGTCTACGCTCGTCCAGTCAGCCACCAGTTTGGCTGCAAGGCGGACTCCTATTGGCCCACACTGATGAGATCAGCCACTTGGTTGGCTGCAAAGCAGACGCATAGTAGTCTGCCTTGTCCAGTCAGCCGACTGTTCGGCTGCAAGGCGGACTCCTACTGGTCAGCACTGACGAGATCAGCTACTTGGTTGGTTGCAAAGCAGACTCGTAGTAGTCTGCGCTCGTCCAGTCAGCCGCCAGTTCGGCTGCAAGGCGGACTCCTATTGGCCCACACTGATGAGATCAGCCACTTGGTTGGCTGCGAAGCAGACTCATAGTAGACTGCGCTCGTCCAGTCAGCCGACTGTTCGGCTGCGAGGCGGACTCCTAATGGTCCGCACTGACAAGATCAGCCACTTGGTTGGTTGCAAAGCAGACTCGTAGTAGTCTGCGCTCATCCAGTCAGCCGACTGTTCGGCTGCGAGGCAGACTCCTACTGGTCCGCACTGATGAGATCAGCCACTTGGTTGGCTGCAAAGCAGACTCGTAGTAGTCTGCGCTTGTCCAGTCAGCCACCTGTTTGGCTGTGAGGTGGATTCCTACTGGCCCGCACTGACGAGATCAGCCACTTGGTTGGCTGCGAAGCAGACTCGAAGTAGTCTGCATTTGTTGAATCAGCCACCTGGCCACCTTGTTCCGTTCTCCTTCCCATGTTGATAACCAGCCACCTAGTAGGCTGGGCGCATTCCTGGCCACCTGGTAGGCCTGCGCTGTTGCAAATTCTGTGCTCATCAGTGCAGAGTTCCATAGAACAAATTCGCTCTCCTCTGCATCCTCCTTCCATCCGTTGATGGCTCAAGGTGGCAAAAGGCATCCTAGGCCTTTGCAGAGTAACTAATGGGCCGCTGTGCCTCCGAAGAGAGAAGGAATGAGGGTGCTTTGCCAGCGCCCTCACGTGACTGCTGCTCCCATGTCAGCCATCCCAGCCATAGATTCCTGCTGGCTCTCCTGCTTCCTCAGCAATGCGGGCAGAGTGCAGCAGGGCATGCCCTTGCAGTCTTCCTGCCTCCCCCCCCCATAAGGGTGACAGAGAAGAGTAGCAACTAGGCTGAGTACTTTGATGCCCGCTGGCTCCTAGTAGCTCTTAGGCGGGGCTTTCTGCAGGCATCTGAATTTGCAGTTCAATCTGCAGTCGGAGTCCATGGAGGAAGGCTGCTGTGAAGGAATTGCTAATGACAGATGCTGCATCGTTAGTCGTTTTCAGGTCTGCAGTCGGAGTCCACAGAGGAAGGCTGCTAGAGATGAAAGGTTGACCATTGAGACTTAGTCCTACTGTTTGCCGATTCCTGTCCGCAGTCGGAGTTCACAGAGGAAGGCTGCTGGAGGGGGATTGCAGGGACAGATTGACTCATGGTGGCCGTTGGCCTGTGCCTGCCGAGTCAGGCCGTGTAGATGAGGTGGCCATTGGCCCATGCCTGGTTCATGTTGCAGTTGAAGGTGACCCGGTTGCCACTGAGCTTGATGAACTAGGCCGTGTAGAAGCAGATGGTCATAGGCCTGTGCCAGGTGTATTTCAGTCCTTTGAAGCCGAAGAGCAGGGAAGCTGAAGCTGAAGAGCAGGCTGTGATGGCCATTGATGAGCATTGACGCATCATTCTTTTGCAACCAATTAATTGGTGTAGAATGATGGGAGGTCAATGGGTGTCTTGAGGCTGTAGGCGGAGATCCTGATGCTGCAGCCGATGCAGATTTGCGCCGTCGAAAGGGTCAGCAAATCTTAGCAAGACGCAGAAGAACTGAAGTTCTGTAGATATCTTCTTTTATCCATCTTTAGGATAGGAGAAGCATTGAAGATAGATCCACCGAATTTATTTCATTAAAGTAAAACTTTAATGCTGTGGTTGGCGATATCTTGAAAGGCAGAATCGATGCCGCTCCTTTCAGGCCTCTTTGAAGGATGAAAGGAGGAAGAAGGTTTGTAGATGATTGTCGGTGTCCGGCAGGTCTTAGAAGCCACAGTGGAGGCAGTTCACTAGGCTGTGCCCGTTCAGGTCATTGTCAACCATTGAAGAGTGGAGGCCGATTCTGAATTGGTTTTGCCAAATGTCTTCCAGTTTCTTGCTCAAAGATTTACGTAATCATAAGAGATTAGTAAATCTAGACGAGCGATGTTGAAAGGCAGTGGCCAATTCTGAATCGGGCTGGTCTTTTCCAGCGATGCTCAAAAGTTTACAAATTCGAAGGGATTTGTAAATGGTGTTGGCCGGTGAAGATTGCAGCAGGCAGCAGTGAGTTTTGAAAACTGACCGGAGCCAATTTTCAAACTCTAGCAGCAAAGACGAAGATTCTGCTGGATAGCTGGCAGCTGTTGGTAATTTCAGAATCCATTCAAGGATAATGAAATTGCCATCGACGGTGATTGAGTAGACAGCATGAAAACAAAATTTGCAGTAAGTTTTCAATGCCCAAGCAGTGAGGTTGATTATGTGCCGACGTAGACTTGGGCTGGCAGCAGAGTGATTTGAAAACTGACAATAGCCAATTTTCAAAGTCCAGCAGCGAAGTCATTTTGGAGCTGGTGGGCTGGCAGCAGTAGAGAATTTCAAAATCTGTTCAAGTATAATGAAATTCTGTCAATTATGCTTGCAAAGATGGCATGAAAAGAAACTTTTCAGTTAATTTTCAATGCCAGGCAGCAGAGTTGAATCTTGTCTTGATCGTCGGCATTGAATGATTTCGCAAAATCTGTAAGGATAGAGTGAAATCATTGAAGCGGGCTGTTGTCAAAGAGGAACTTTTCAGTTCACTTCTGGTCCCATTGCAGCAAAGTATGGTGGCAATGACGTTGATTGACATCATCGATGACATTGCTCGACATAGAGAGTTTCACAATATCCATTCAAGGATATCATGAAACTCGGAGCTGCGATGTTGCTGGCAAAGAGCGGATATTGAAAATAGACTCAAAGTCAATTTTCAATTCCTTGCAGCATAGTCACAGATGTCGTCGTATTGAAATTCACAAGGCCGGCCATGGCTGAGTGAATTTCTGTCATTGCAGGTGATCCTGTCTAGCAGCGAAGCAAAAGGCCGTCATTGCAGGCTGTTCTCGATTTGCTGTCATGTCACAGTAGATCGGTGACTTGAGCAGTTGACTTGAACGCCATCGTTAAAAGGCGGCGAGATCAAAGGCTGAAGTTGTAGAAGAGGTGCTGTAGGCAGAAGTTGGGCTGGGCATTGTAGTCGGCTTTGTAGAGGTGGTAGATTGGAGGGTACAGCTTAGCAAATCAAGCTCTCTGGACCAAACTCTGTGGTGTAATTACAGCAGTATCATAGCAAGAATCTCTTTAGTTGTTCACCGAGCAGGGAAAAGGGATGGTGACAGGACCAGGTTTATAGACAGATTGAACTTGGCACTCTTCCGCCCACCTTATCAACCCAAGGTCGACAAAACTGGCTTGGGAAACGCCACAGTAATCGACCTTCCCAAGCTGGTGGGATGCTGGGAAGAAGTGGCAACAGACCTTTGCCAACTCCCAGAAATTAAGGTGGCTAGAAGAGTCACTTGGACTGAAGACATCGAGGTCAATCTCTTGGCCTTTGCTGATGCCAGCAATCGAGGGCATGGCCTCTGCATCTACATCCACAGCTACTGCCCCGAAGAGGCGATCGAGTTTGTGCAGCTGTATGATGGAGACAGATCCTACCGCCAGCTGACCCACAGACTGTGTTCCCTCCTCTTCGCCAAGGTGTCTCCTAATCCACCGAAATTGCGAGATACCCTGAAGATGGAGCTGTTGGCTCTTGAGAAGGTGGCCAAGGCCATGAAGATCATAGTGAAGGAACTGCTGATGAGTGTGCGCATTGCCAGCATTCATCTCTACACCAACTCCATGATCACCTTACACCAATGCTGCCGAGGCAAGGGACTGACAGTCTATGCCACTAATCGGGTGAAGGCCATCAAGGAACTTCAGAAGGACCTCCACTTCACCATCCACCATGTACCCACCAACCAGAACCCCACCGACATGGCTTCAAGAGGCTTGTCTTTTGAAGAGTTCAAAAGACCAAAACACTTCCGCCTCTGGTTCTATGGACCGAGTTGGGCCCAAGGGACTCCAGAAGGACTAGAACTTCCCATGTACCTGGAACAGAAGAAGGAAGATCTAGACATGCTTATGGAGGAAGAAGAATCCGAGATTAATCATATGGGCCCCAGCTACCACTGCCTGCTCCGAGGAGTGAAACGAATGGCTCAGGAGCCAGCAGTGGAGGGTCATTTTGGGTTCAAGGCCAAACACTTCCTCCACCGTTCCTTCAACTACCTCATCAACTCCACCATGCAAGCCATGAGGGCTCAACATTGCTTCCTTAAGCAAGGGCCCCACCGCACGGGATGGATCACAGCCAAGGAATGCAAAGCTGTGGAAGAACTATGGGTGAGGCATCTGCAACAACATTGCTTCCCAGAGACAATGACGGTGCTGGAAAATCTGGACGTTTGGGCGCCCAAGTCGATTATCTCACTCATCCAACAACACAACCTCCTCCTTTCCAACACCGGGCTCATATGCTGCGGGGTGAGGTTGGAGAGGATGCCTCTACCCTTTGACTCCAAACACCCACTCCTGCTGCCCGAGCGACATCCCTTCACTGCCACCCTCATTCTGCACTACCACGAGCTCATGTGCCACCTCAAGTCTTGATCCACCTTAGCTCTACTTTGCCAGTGCTACTGGATCCCTAAGGGACTGCAAAGAGTGACTGCCATCCTGAAGATGTGCTTGGAGTGCCGATGGCAGGAGGCGATGCCCTTTGCAGCCCCACACTTCCACTCCTACCCATCCGTTTGCTTCGAAAAGCACACCATCATGAAGTTTGTTGCTATGGACGTGAAGGGTCCCTTCTATATCATCCGCACCATCCAAGACCCTGAATCTCTGCATTACCCCATGGCTAAAGAACCAAAAAGGGAAAAGAAGCAGCTTGAAAAGTGCTGGGTTCTGGTCTACACCTGCCAAGTCACGCGGGGAATCCTCCTGGCGATGCTCTCATGCCTTGATGGCAAACACATCCTCCTCGCCCTACATCGCATCACACATCAAATTGGTCACCCAAAGGAGGTCTACTGTGACAATGCGCCCTTGCTCATTTGGGCCACACTCTCACTTGCCAACAACACAGAGGCAAGCTTCAGTCAGCTCAAAGTTGAGGCCATCACTCACTTCTTCATCACCAATGGCACTTCACTTAGCACCATCCCTCTGGAACTTCCCGCCTCAGCAGGCATGGTGGAAAGGTCGGTAGGCCTCACCAGCAAGGTGCTCAAGAAGCTAATGGGAACAATGACACACCTGGAGGAAACTGAATTCCGCACCATCCTACCGGAAATGGAGGCCATCCTTAACATGTGCCCCCTGTTTGCCTACAGCAATGTTCCAACTATGGTCACCCCAGCCCACTTCCTCTACCCAAACCTAGACCTCTTGGTGTCTCCACTGCCAGAATATTGTCTGGAAGACAAAGATTACCACCCCAGCACCCTCACTGCGACCTTCACCAAACATGAGAGACTCATGAACACCATCTGGGACTCCTTCACTGAAGAGCTGAAGAATACCTTAATAGCTGAACAAAGCCATTACTTCAAGCCTCACAAGAACAAGTGCTACCGAGCACCCATGGTAGGCGAATTGGTCTGGCTCTATAAGGAAAACATTCCACGCAACAGCTATTGCCTCGGACGCATCCTGAGCATGATTCCAGTCTATTCCAAACATGACGCACAAAAGGAGAGACCACTCGTGGTCAGAGTGCAAGTCAACATGAGAATGAAAGGAGGTGGCATCGTCCACCACATCTTCGAGTGCCACATCCGCAACCTCATTCCTCTCCCCCACAAGCCCCTCCCAAACCTACAATACTGCCCCCCTGCCACCCCCCGTGAGGATGTCGTACCCGACGTAGGACCCACCAGGGCCTCTACTCATGGCGACGACCTTCCTTCTTCACTTCCCAGCTCCCTACTGGAAGACATGACCACTCCACCATTCTCCTCCACCGACGGACAGCTTCCACATACGTCAAGTGCTCCCCTTCAAGACGAAAACCATCCCCCAGCAGACAACAGATACAGCTCCATCCAAGGCAAGCAGTCCCAGCCAAGAGAACAGTCCATCTATGACATGGACGATGATGGCGGCAGCCAACCATATGACAAACCTCCTAGGCTGGAAGACAACTACATAGACAGTGGCTTGATGGGCCTAGAACCAGAAGCCCCAGAAGAAGCATAGGAGGAAGAAGAGGCGGAATAACTACTGGGAGCGATGGGAAGCCAGTGGGTGGAACCAGCCAGAGGCATACTGAAGAAGAGAGCTGCAGGACTCTCGAGAACAGGAACACAGAAGAAGCACACAGGACCCAGACTCCTGAGACACTCGACACGCAAGAAGAAGCTCCGCTTCAGCCACCTCCAGGAAGCCTTCCTAGCCGACAAACCATTGGACGAGTTTGTCTCCACCTGACCCATGAACCCTCCTTGCAACCCATCACAGCTCGTCAGTCTACACATGCGGAGAGAGTCTCCCAAGGATCTCAGAGGAATCCCCATTGAAGGCACGAGGAAGAACCTACTACAAGCACTCTACCAGATGGATGATGAGGAAGCAGTGGTGTCCGCTTGACTTGCTTGACTTGCTTGCTTGAAGGCCCGGGCCTCTGGGGCCTTCACTGGGCCTTCACTGGGCCTTCACTCTTGAGAAAACAGATAGAGCCTGTAGGGTACGTCCACGGACCTCTTGAGACGCGTCCAGACGGCGTGTTTCATCACCATCTGGGTGGACTTCGGCGACTCCCAGTCCATCCCGGGCCCCGCCGTCATCTACCAAGAGTGCTTTCAGGGCCTTTCCGGAAGGCCCACCCTCTCAGTGTATTCCTCTTTGAGTGTGGCGGAGAAGTTTGCGGAGGAGAGTTCAGGTGCGGGCACGGAGACATCCGAGCAGTTCAGCACCGCCTTCCCGTCCGTCCTCTACTTCAGCTTCACCATTGCCTACACTGACTCCAAGCGCTTTGGGGGCTCTAGCCAGCAGCTATCCCCCTCATCCTAGGTCCACCTTTTCTCTTCCAAGTATTTGCTGGCCTCCATCTATCTCAGGATGGGGGACCTCTTCATCGCTCAGCAGCAGCACGCGGATGCCTGCTCGATCTACTGCCCGGCGCCCGGGGGCCTCCACACCATGCACAAGCTCGCCTGCTCCGCCTGCGACCAGGTCTACTGCCGCTCCGGCTACGACACCCTCTTCCACCCCGTGGGCAGCGCCACCATCGAGATCTTTGACTGGATCATGCTTGCCATCGCGCCCCCCAACGCCCACGGCTTCCACTTCCAGTGCCACAGATGCCAGCTTGCCCTCACCATCAACGAGCCCGCCAGCCTCCAGGAGCAGGGGGAGAACGCCGACATCCCGACGACCCGGCCCTCCAGGACCCACCTCCTCGACATCCCTGTATTCAACTACATCAGGCCCCGCGGCGACGCCATCGATCGACCAGCGGACTGCCGCCTATCGCTGCCCCGAGACCGCCCCGTCAGCCAAGGTTCCACTGCAGATTGGGCCTCCGCCGCCCAGCACGCCCCGCCGCTGGACGATCACCGGCCGTGGGAGCAGGACGTGAGCATCGGCAGGAGCCACTGCCACGGGGACTTCAGCAGCCGGGCGACGAGCCGCCAGACAAGCCGGCCGTCGTGCCACGGGCACCGAGACGACAACTCCAGCCAGCAGACGAGCAGAGGCCGCCAGGACCGCAGTCCGATGACCAGAAGCAGCCACAGCCACCACACCTCCCGCTCCGGCCGATCGACAATCTCGGAGCTCGCGCTCTGGGACCTGGTCCATGCCATCCAAGACCTGGCCGGCGTCCGCCAACAGCCGCCCACCTACCAGCACATCCAGCAGAGACCGCCACCACCGGCCTACCAGCCGCCGCCGGCGCCCGACCAGAACGCCGCCCCGGCCCCGCCGGCCCCGGCGCCCGACCAGAACGCCGCCCCGGCCCCGCCGGCCCCAGTGCCCATCCAGCCCGCCGCCCTGGCCCCGCCGGCCCCGGCGCCCGTCCAGCACGCCGCCCCGGCCCCGCCGGCCCCGGCGCCCGTCCAGCTCGCCGCCCCGGCCCCGCCGGCCCCGGCGCCCATCCACTACGCCGCCCCAGCACCGCCCGCACCCGCACCCGTCCAGAACTCTGCCCCCGCCCAGCAGCCGGTCCCGGCGCCCTACCAGCTGGCCTTCGCGGCTCCGCTGCTGCAAGCTTTCAACCCCTACGCACCAGCCCCTGTGCCCCAGGCATGGCAGCCGGGTGCGTACTTCGAGGCAGCCGCCACCGCCGCAGCGCCGCCGCGGGCCACCCCCTACGGTTTCGTTGTGGGGGAAGCCCTGGCGGCCCTGGTGCCGCCGCCGCCTCTGGCCCCAGCATCACCGCCGCCGGTGCAGGAAGCCCCCGGGGGCCCTCCGCCGGCCACGCCGCCACTGCAGCCGCCTCCCGGAGCACCGCCACCACAGCCCCCTGGCCAGGGGCCGGCACCGCCTCCCGGACCAGGGCACCTGCTACCGCCCAACCCCTATCCTGCCCACTTCCCACAAGCACAGTGGCCAGGGTACAGGGCGGGGTATGGCTCGGGTCCCGCCCCGCACTACAGCCTGCCGAAGATCAAGCACACAGTGGAGATGTTTGACAGCTCTGACGTCACCAAGTACCCTCGCTTCCACTCCTGGGTGACCAACTTGCTGGAGCAGACGCCAATGCCAGAGCGGGACAAGTTCTACTACCTGTACAACTCACTCGAAGGCCGTGCCAAGTCCAAGATCACCCGCCTGGACCCCAACACTCCAGGCAACTTCGGCTGTGCCCTCACCACCTTGGACGCCAACTACCAATGTGCCGACCTCCTCAAGACTGCCCTGTTCCAGCAGTTGACCGAGTTGCCGACAGCGATCGATGAGGACCTGGACAGCATGGATGCGCTGGCGGACGGCCTCTCCAAGATCCTGGACCAGCTCCGGGCCGCCGGCATCCCCAACAGCACCACCAACGCCTACTCATACTCTGTCTTCTCCAAGCTCCCCGTCAGCCTCGCGCTCGACATCCAGTGCAACCGGGCCAGAAGAGGCGAGGAGCCAGTGCCCACCGTCCCCGAGCTCACCGTCGACCTGCGCACTGAGGTCAACCTGCTCTGGCACCATGCGGGCCCCGCCCAAACGACGGTGACGCGGGCGGGGGCAACGTTTGTCGCTGGCGGCCTGGCGAAGGAGGCAGGCCCCAAAAATCAGAAACAAAGCTTGGCAAAGGCGAAAGCTGGCGCCCAGCCAGAAACAAAGGGGGAGGGGCGGCAGAAGCTGCCCCGGCCCTGGGCCTGCCCCTTCTGCTCGGACTCTGGCCATGGCGCCATCGGCTGCAAGAAGGTCGTCTCCTTGGAGGAGCGCAAGGCCAAGGTCGAGGCCGACAAGCGCTGCTACAACTGCCTCTCCTGCCAGCATGGTAAGCATGACTGCCCGAGCGAGAACCGCTGCCAATGCTGCGGCGAGGCTCACCACACAGCCCTCCACCCCACGGAGCGGGGGACCTGGGCGAAGAAGGAGCCGGCGAAGAAGGAGCCGGTGAAGTCCGGTGCCACCGCGGCAGCCAAGGCCGATGCCACGGGCGCCGAGGGCGCTGTCATCCTGCCCACCTTTGAGGCCAAGGCCTCCCGTCCCCAGTTCGAGGCTGACAGCGCCGTCGCCGTCAAGGGCATCTTGGACTCCGCGCCCTCGTTATCCTGGCTCCAGCTCGACGTCGCCTGACAGCTCAAGCTCCGCCTCCTCCCGCCCAAACAGGTGGAACTCACCTACGCCAGTACCCAGCACCCCGTCTGACTCTGCACCCAGCCAGCCATGGTTCAGGTGTGGGGCAAGGGGGGCAAGATCATCATCCTCAAGGCCTACACAGCAGACAGCGTCTGCGCCAAGTTCTCCGTCGGCGGCTTCCAGCTCCAACCTGGCCTACTCCGCGAGATCGATCCAAACGAGGTCACCAACCTGCCCAGCGTCAAGGCCCATGCCTTCCGGACAGACCTCCTGATCGGCGCCAACGCCCGCAACGCCTTCATCAGCGCCTCCTGTCCCCACACCGAGGTCACTCCCCTCCTCACCGCCTACCATTCCTGCCTAGGGGTGGTGCTGGACGGGTACGTGGAAGCGGACGAGCTCAGCGACGGCGTCGGCGGCCACGAGCAACTCTGCGCATTCGCCCATGCCCAGCCGATCACCTTCCAGCAGCTCCTGCATCGCCAGATGGAGCTCAACAGCATCGGCTTCAAGGCGGAGGCCAGCAGCATGGCAACGGTCAACGACGAGCGGACGGAGAAGCTGATCGGCGAGATCACCCGGGGTGATGACGGCTCCTTCACGGTGCTGCTCCCCTTCCGTGCCGATGCTGGCGCCCTTGCCCACAACTTCAGCCAGGCGTTCTTGAGGGCCCAGAAGACCCACGCCCACCTCTCCGAGGACAAGCGCCAGGCCTACTATGCCGAGTTCGAGGTCCAGGCCAGGGACAGCATCATCAAGCCCGTCACCAAGCCCACTGAACCAAGTCGCCTCATTCATCACCTCCCTCATTTCAAGGCGCCAGAGTCGAAGAAGGTGCGGCCAGTCGTGGACGCCTCATCGCGCTGTGGACAGCCGCCCCGCAGCCTCAACGACATGATCGACTCCGGCCCAAACCTGCTCACCAACCTGCACGCCAACCTGCACGCCAGTTCGCCTTCACCGCCAACCTCAAGTCCGCCTTCTACACCATGAGGGTGCGGGAGGACCTCAAGGATGCCCTGAGGATCGTCCTGCCCAAGGACAAGGGCCAGCCGCTCAGCGACCAGAACTATCAGGTCTGGCACTACACGCGTGTGATCATGGGCTGCTCAGCAAGCCCGTGGTTGCTCCAAGCATGCATCCGGAAGCTGGTCCAGGACAGCCTGGACGCCAACAAGACCTTCGGCCTCACCCGACAGGAGATCAAGGCCATCCCCGGGTGCACCTACGCCGACAACATCCTCTGGCCCTTCCCCAACGCAGATACGGGCCTGCGCATGGCCTACGGCCTCATCCGCCTGTTCACCGCTGGCAGGTTCATCCTACGGAAGTTCGGCTCCAACTGCCCAGCCCTCCTCAAGGGCCTCCAGCTGGACCAGTGCCTCCCGCCCGACGACGTGGTCTCTGTCCTCAGCGTTGACTGGAACGTTCGCAAGGACTCCATCACCGTCCACCCGATCGAGCTCGCCGACATCCCTGACTGGCCGACCGTCCGCCAGCTCAGCTCCACCATAGCCCGCGCCTACGACGCCTACAGACTGGCAACGCTGGTGACGCTCAAAGGATGCCAGCTGGTGCATGCTGCCCATCCCGTCTGCAAGACCTGGGACTCCCTCGTCCCGGAGGAGGTTGGGGAGGCCTGGAAGGCCTACCGCGCCGACCACGCCACCGTCTCCGAGTTCCCCGTGCCCCGCCTCACCTTCCCCAGCACCACCGCCACCCTCGCAGCCTTCAGCGATGCCAATCCGGACGCCTATGGCCCGACCTGCCCTTCACAGCTGGTGCTCGCCAAGACCCCGCTGGTACCCAGCAACAAGACTGGGATCATCTTCACCATTCCCCGAGTGTAGCTCTGGGCGGCCGTCGCCGCCACCCGAGCCTGCGCCATCCTCCAGGCTGCGCTCAAGGGCGTCGTCCGTGTCCGGGACATGGTCCACTACATTGACAATGCCGCCGTCCTCAGCTGGCTGGCGGCCGGGGAGGCGCTTAAGCGTATGAGAACCGCTGGGTCCAGGAGATCCTCAACGCCAAACCAAGAGCCCGCTTCTCCTACATCCCCTCCACCGACAACCCGGCGGACGCCCTGACCAAGCCAAGAATGGCAACAGAGCTCAAGGCCTCCAGCTTCCACAGTGGCCCCGAGTTCCTGCAGCTGGCCCCGGCAGAGTGGCCGATCCAGCCCCACCTGCCAGCGAGCGCCGCGGCAGCAGCAGCTCCGGCGGCAGCGGAAGAGCCCCCCAGACCCGCCCCTGCTGCGCCCTCACTGCTCCAGGAGTTGGAGCCCAAGCGCTTCTCCTCCCTCCACTGCCTCCTCGGCACGGCAGCCTATGTCCTCCACTTCTGCGACCCCAACAACATCGAGAAGGGGAAACCGCTCTGGGTGGAGAAGAAACCCATCCTCCTCCGCCTCGTCCGGGAAGTCCAAGCAGAGGCCTACCCCGATCTCATCCAGTACCTGGAGACGAAGAAGGGGACCAAGAAGGCCGAGAACTTGGCCAAGCAGTTCGGCGCCGTCCTCATCTAGGGCCTGATTCGAGTCGGCTCCCGCTTCGGTATGCGCAAGCCCATGACCGACGGCCTCCTGCCCATCCTCCTGCCCGCCGGCCACGCCCTCACAGCCCTCCTGATCCTGCACATCCACGGGAGCAACTGCCACGGTCCCGTCAGCGCGGTCCAGGGCATCCTCCACCGCCAGTTCTGGGTGCCAGGAGGGTGTGGATGGTGGCCCGCGTCTGCCAGCTACTGACAGCCATTGCCGGCGCTCGCCAAGGGCTCTGTGCCCCGCTGCCTCCCTCGAGGAACGCTGCCGCCGGAGCACCTCCTGGCCGAGCGGCCCGCCCTTCTCCCTCCATCCTCATCAACCAGCTAGGTCCGTTCCTCACCTACGACAAGAAGCACCGCACCGAGTTCCAGAGATAGCTGCTCCTGATCACCTGCGCGGCGATGCGGGATCCACCTGAAGGCCCTCTCCGACTACAGCTCAGGCCGCCTGCACCACCCTCAGAGCGTTTTTGGGCCCGCGGGGCTCAACAGAGGGCACCATCTGGCTGGACAAAGCCACCGCCTTCACAGCTGCCGCCAAGCAGCTACGAGGCTACCTGCACCCGACCGGCGCCGAGCTGGACCTGTCCGAGTTCGCCGCCCGCCACCCCATCAACTTCCGCTTCTGCCCCGTTCGAGCGCCGTGGCACCATGGCGCGGTGGAGCGGCTGGTGGGCGTCGTGAAGAGCTGCCTGCGACCGGCGCTCTGGAACCAGCGCCTCTCCGACGAGGCATTCCACACCCTCGCCTGCCGTGTCGAGTCCGTCCTGAACAACTGGCCTCTCTGCCCGCTGACCGCCGTCGCCGACAACTTCCGGCCGCTGACGCCGGCCTCCATCCTGATGCCCGACATGGACTGCGAGCCCTTCCACGAGGGCGCCACGTTCGCGAAGGGCCTCCGCCACCTACTGGCCAGCCGCCAGGCCGCCGCCGTCGAGTTCCGCCGTCGTTTCGCCACCGAGTACCTCGGCTACCTCCGGTCCCTGCACCTCGCCGAGGCCACCCG
>JASANA010008147.1:0-14420 GCA_030248095.1 Ptycholaimellus sp. GST1_10
GAATATACCAACTGTGGCACTTTTCAATCTGAGACATCATAATGCCAAGTCCCATGGTTTTGAGTACAAATGGCTAACATACAGTGAACTGAAAGAAGAGATCAAGAACAAGACGGGATGGAACCAATTACACGTTTCCAACATTGCGCCCTGCATTAACATCAATGGAGAATACGAGTACCTTGGAAAAATCGACATGTTCGAAGAGAATAGCATCATACGGATGGAATGGCACAGAACACATCACACAAGGACCTACTGTTGCCCCATTTATTGTACTCTGCCGCAAGAATGTCTCAACAAATTAACTTTAGCCCCTTTCATTAATACCCTTTTAACTGTTTTTGTTTTATGTGTCAATTTTTAATTTCTTTTAGTGTAATAAATATATATAACTCTTTAGCCTGAATTGCAACATTCGAACACTAAAATATTGATTTAAACATTGGTGTATATGGTGTCTTTTTTCATTCTGAAGGATAGCTTAATGTTGATCATAGCTCTTTTGTTAATCTTTTGATCATAGCTCATGGCTCATGGCTCACATTCTACATCCCGCCCCAGTTTTTACAGGCGATCGTTCGCCCACTTAGTCAAGATTCTGTCTGAACAAATCGGCACTGCTAAAATCGAAACTATGCCTTACCATCCACAAGGCGATGGCAAATGCAAGATATATAATCGGACACTGATATCTATTTTGGTCAAATTCTGCCATGAACTGCCCTCTACCTGGTCACAGCATTTGCCATACGCTGTGTTCGCACACAATTCTGCCTATAGTGAGCGTACTGGTGATACCCCTTTACATGCCTTGTTTAGTTTCGAATCCGAGTTTTTTCCCCCTTCCGGAAGGACTGCAACCAACCCTGCAAAGACTGCCTGTAAAGCAACCCGAGTTCATGACCACAGCAGTGGCTAACCTGAAGCAGATGTGGAAAACAAGTATATGGTGCAGAGCGCAATAGGTGACCGCGGAGCTAAATACCCCACAAAACAGGAGTTTGATTCAAAGAATAGGTGTTTGAAACGGCAGGGGAATAGTTCAATAGCTTTGGGTTTGGTCCCACCCCTCTAGTTCTTCGTAAATTTTTATTACCTTTCAGGGAAGTAAAAGTTTGTCCAAATCCGTTGAGAATTAGCCTTTTATCAGCATTAACCATTTTCCAAACTTTCTATCCAAAAAAGTGATGTTTCAAGTGATCAAATTCCGGGTCTACTCCTCCTGATCTTCCTAAAATATTATTACTTTTCAGCAAAAAAAGTCTGTCCAAATCCGTTGAGAATTCGCCATTTCTCAACATACCCCATTTTTCAAACTTTCTACCCAAAAAAGTAATGTTTCAAATGCTACCGGACCAGTTCCACCCCCCAGATCTTCCTAGAATTTTATTAACTTTCAGGAAAAAAAAAGTTTGTCAAAATCTTTTGAGAATTGATCCTTTTACATCATACCCAAATTTTCAACCTTTCTACCCAAAAAACTAATGTTTCAAATGCTCGTAATCCTGGTCGACCCCCCCACATCTTCCTAAATGTTATTAACTTTCACCAAAAAAAAAACTCTGTCCGAATCCATTGAGAATTCGTCATTTCTCAACATACCCCATTTTTCAAACTTTCTAGCCAAAAAAGTAATGTTTCAAATGCTCCGGGACCAGTTCCACCCCCTAGATCTTCTTAGAATTTTATTAACTTTCAGGAAAAAAAGTTTGTCAAAATCCGTTGAGAATTGGGCCTTTTACATCATACCCAAATTTTCAACCTTTCTACCCAAAAAGTAATGTTTCAAATGATCGAAAACCGGGTCTACCCCTCCAGATCTTCCTAAAATAGCATTACCTTTCAGGGAAAAAAAAGTTTGTCAAGATCCGTTGAGAATTCGCCCAGGGCCAGCATTTCCAGATATATATATATATATATATATATATATATATATATATATATATATATATATATATATATATATATATATATATATATATATATATATATATATATATATATATATATATATATATATATATATATATATATATATATATATATATATATATATATATATATATATATATATATATATACGTATAAGGACAAAAGTTTAGTAACCTCTATAAGACCGCGGAGTGGCCCTTCGGGCCGCTCCGCGGGGTAAATATGCAGGCGCACTCTGATAATGCCTAGGCAGAAGGCTCAATATGATAAAAAGGCCAAAGCTCGACACTTTAAGGAAAGATAATTGGTTTGGGCTAAGAAGCATATACATGACAAATTCGATTTGTGGTTCACTGGCCTATCGAGAATCACTAAAATCAACCGGCTTAACACAGTCATTCATCCACATGAATTCCCGAATTTGACGAAACCAGTGCACTTAAATCACTTGAAACCCGCTTATTTTTGCCCCCTGATTTATTGTTCAAATCTGTGGATGCATATGTGGAAGCCGCTGCTCGCGTTCGCTCATCTCCTATTACCCTCCTCACTGCCCCTAACCCTCCTACCCCTGCCGGCCCAGCACCAGCCCCCAAACCACCTGAAGATGACATGGCCCTGACCGTCCCTCCTACAAAAGACCTCAAAGGAAAGCTCAGGACGAGGCAAGTCCAGCCGACGAGGCAAGTCCACGTCCCCAGTGGGCGCAGCCACCTCCACGGCCACCCCTCAGCCCAGTGATGGGTAAATGGTATTTTTGAGGCCGTTTTCCATTTCCAAGCAATTACATGCGGTTAGCTTGAGGTCATCCGTCCAATTACATTGCAAGGCATTTACAAGCGTTCAATTGCAATTTGGGTTTACCATCCGTGTCGTGCGTTTTTACGATATACCCATGGGTCAAAAAGTCTTCTCTGAAACTGGACTCCAAAATTCTAACAGTTGACGCCTGACGAAAGCAAAAAAGCTGACAAAACGAAGGCTAGATGAGATCTGCCAGATGAAGCAATGCAACAAGAAACTAGATGTCTTTGATTAGATGGCGGTTGGCTTGGAAGAGCAACTCTGATTCAACTGAATGAGGCCCTAGGCGGTTTCGTTTCCCTCCCAACAGTAGCCCCATGGTTGAGAAAACACGCTCTGCATCTGACGATGAAGAAGGGAGGGAGAGGATGTTTAGGGCCAGTGTGCGGACGATGTTCGAGGCAAAAAGGGCGGCCGCTGGCCTCGTAGGAAGAAGAAGGATGAGCCAAGTGAGCCTAGTGACTCCAGTGAGGACAGTAGCGATGACAGGGGGAGTTGAAGAAAGAAGGGAAGTAGGAGGCGCAAAAGTAGCCATAGGCGAGAATCCAGCAGGAGGAGGGAGAAGGAATCTTCGTATTCCAAGCAAAACGTGAAAGTACCGCCATTCACCCCATGCCGTTGCAGTCAGTGCCTCCATACCGAACTCTACCCTAAGCCCAACATGACTCCTTTCTCTCTTTCACTCACTCAGCAAAAGGAGGCGGACAGTTTGACTGGTCTGGAGGGCTCAGTAGAAACGTTCTTCACCCGCTTCGAGAACCTAGCTCAGATCTGCAACCTCTATTGCCCTAGGAGAAAAGCCTTGGTGGTTGAGACTCGTTTGGCAGCTGAGGCTAAGCGGTTTTACGAGACTTTGCCGCCAAAAGTACAGGAGAACTACGAGGAGCTTAGGGAATCAATGATTGCTCAATTCTCTAAGCGATGCTATCAGCGCATTAGGCATGAGGCATACGAGAATCTGGAGATGAAGCCAGGGGAAAGTATACGGCGATTTGCGAGTAGAGTAGAGGAGGTAGCGGCGGATATATGGCCCAATAGGAGCCATTCAGAGCTAGACATGCTGACGCAGAAGAAATTTACCGACTCTCTCCCCAGTAACATTCGCAGCGCCATAGTCCTACAAGCACCACCGAATCTCCAGCGAGCAGTATCCATTGCAGAGTCTTGCCAGCGCGAGATGAAGGGCAAAGGTAGCAACCTCTTCCTCAAGGGCTCTGCCGACGCCGATGCCTATCCAGCCTCACTCTACAACCCACAGGTAAACCCTCAAAAGCAGGCTAAACCAGTAAATCCTCCCTCGCCCCAGCCACAAGACCAATCTTCTCAGCCTCAGGGCCAAAATCAGTCCAACGGGAAAGGTAGAGGTAGAGGAGGTGGTAGTAGAGGAAGAGGGGGTAGATGCAGTAACAATGCATGCTTCAACTGCAGAGACACTAACCACACTGTCCGTAACTGTCCTCGTCAGTGCAAAAGCTGTGGAAAGGCAGTAGGCCATCGAGAGCAAAACTGCCGAACCAAGTGCTACTACTGTCACGAGGAGGGCCATAGCTTGTATCAGTGTGCTCTATTCAAGGAAAAGGAAGAGAGCGACGAGCCAGCGAGCGCCATGGCAGCTGGCGCTAGCTCCAGTAACTCTCATCCACTACTACCAAAACCAGTCCCTGAGAAATCGTCCTTTCCTTCCCAGTATCGACCCACAGCTTGCATGATGGAAGAGGAAGTAACAGGAGAGGAAGTAGAGGTGCATCGGATGCATCCAGATGGAAGTATCGTTCCTGTCCGGTCACCTGTAACATCTTCAACTTTGCCTGTTGCTTGCAACTCAGCATTGCAGGAGGGGAAAGGAGAGAAGGAGGTGGAAGCGAAAGAAGTAGAGGAGGAGAGTGCGATGGAGGAATCGAAGAAGGGTGAGGGCGACAGAGTGGCGGAGGAAGAGTGAGTAGCGGAAGAGGAGAAAGCTCCGACGCCACCCCACGAACCAGTAAAACCAACTTACGTCACCCAACAATCCGCCCAACACATTCTCATTCACCACCTCTCCTATCCTTCAGGGCTTGAAGTAGACCTAGTACCGGTAATGAAAGGGCTAGGCCACCGTCCCACTAACGCTCCTCTCCAATCCGATTGTGAATGTCACCCCTATTCTTCAATCTCTTCGCTGGAGTTCATTCAGTGCTACACCCCCTTTCACGAATTAGAGGAGTGCGTAGAATGCAAAGTATTGATGGACAAAATATGGGCCTCTCAAGTATATGTCCAATGCATAGAGCAGAAATGTGGCAAATTATATTGCGCAGAGCGCTATTTCTCCAAGTATCCTCTCTCTGAGGCTCTTCCCTTAGGCTTCCATAACATGAAACAAACGGCAAGATTTAAGAAAGTATCAGCCGTCTGGAACAGTAGAGGAAGTGAGGGAGGGATGTTGAAGGAGGAGGCGCCGAAGCGACCGAGTCCATCCTCCATGGAGGAGATGAGGGACAAACGCACCCGCAGTTTGCCCAGCAGCAACATGGACACCTCTGCACAGGCCAACCACGAAGTATCAGGCAGCAGCGGCTCCAGTAAGTCCAATCCACCAGCCAACTCATCAGGCGAACCCCTAGATGAAGCGAAAGTATTGGGAGAGGAAACTGGGATGGAAACAACGATGGAAAGTAGTCTGTCTGAGCTAGTAGCAGAGAAAGTAGCAGAGCCCATGCAAGAGGATGTAGGGATGGAAGACCAGCCAGAAGTAGCAGCCGAAAGGGCAGAGGAGGAAATCTCAGTATCTCTAGGTCCAGACCACGAGCTGGAGCAGTCAGTCGACAAAGATGAAGACGAGAGGAGTGCCGCTGGCTCCGACCGCGGCCAGGAGGATGCGGAGGAACCTGAGTCCATCCCCAAAGCCGCCGCCGTCGACTATCGCCAGCTCCTCGACAACACTCCATTCTCCCTCCTCACCCAGCAGCAGCGACAGGACATTCGCGACCATCTCAAGTACCAGACGGAAGAGCAGGAGACCTCCGTCACCTTCATCCTCGAGTACACCGCGCTCACGGACACAGAGATGGCGCTGATGAACTACACCCAGCACAAGGCCCTCCACGCCATGCTCTTCAACAACTACACCTTCGACGATGACCTCTACGACCCCGCGGAACATGCAGCTGACATCGCCGCCACCACCGGCGGCATCTACCTCCTGCTCCACCTACTCCACATACTCACCAAGGCCATAGACATGAGGGTGAAGAAGGTGCCCGGCCTTGCTCTCTTCCAAACCTTCCGGGCCATCAACGACGACGCCCAGGCGGAGTTTCTCCAGAACGTGCTAACTTCATCCTAACTATGCCACCTAATTTTGAAAGGTGGTGAAAATCAACTGTTTTGACACAAATGATTAATTAACACCTACAACAACGTCCGCCACTGGAGCCAGCAAAAGGACCTCCTCTGCTTTTCACAAGTAGAGGAAGTGATGGAGAAGATTCTCGAGCTGTTCCCTGCGGCGATGAGCAACAGCGGCAGCTTCAGCCCCATCGACGTCGGCAACTATCTCTGCTTCTGCTTCGGCCTTGACCCCAACACCAGCGCGGCCTTCCTCGTCAACCATTGGTTCGAAGATCCCGCTCAAGTGCCCACCTTTGCCGCATTCTTCTACGAGTTGGGGGACGCATCGGCACGCTTCCTGTCCAAGCCTCTCGTCCACGCCCTCCTCAACGTCATGAAGAAGGGAACCCGAAACACCAACAGCAACAAGCGCACCATCTACTACCCCATCACGCGCAGCCTCAAGTACATCAGAACTCTGGAGTCCATCATCGCCTCCCTCACATGCACCAGCGCAATGGAGAAGGCCTTCATCAACTCTGTCACCCTCCATCGAGATGTGCAGCAAGAGACAATCCAGAAGAAGCTCGGAACCCACAGCAGCCGCATCACCTCACTCCTTGCCACCCGCATTGCCCTTAAGGAGTCCTGCGCGAAGCCCAAGCAGCGGGAAAGGACGGCAGAAGAGGAGGCAGAGTGGCAGAGAGAGCTGCAAGACCCTAGGATGGCCGCGTGGTTCGAAGCGGAGAAGAAGGATGCGGAAGTAGCGGAGAAGAGCATCGAGGTGGAAGAGGAGGAGTTGGACTACCTGCCCTACGACTCTCCCGGCCCCGTCCACAAGGGCACGGTCAAGTCCACCCATTCTCCAGTACATCCACCCATCCAAAACACACTCTCCAGTAGCGCAGTCTCAGGTGCAGGGAATGAGGAGGAGAATGAGGTGGTGTGTGTGAAAGTATCGGAAGTTGCAGGAGCCAGTAGTCAGCGACGAGTCCTGGAGCCGAGCAGCAGTCGCGGCCGTCAGCAGGTTCGCCACCAGCACCGACACTCGCCCTACGACACATCTTCCCGCTCACAGTCCATCGCCAGGAAGGTGCCAGAGGACCTGGGGGATGGCGTGCTGGACGTCCTCAACAACATCACGTTGGACGATCGCCCCATCACCTCCTTCATCGACTTCAACCGGGCCCCGCAGTACCAGCCGTTTGAGGATTACCAGTACTGGATGATCAACAGCCGCCCCAAGTTCCAGTACACCATCCTCATCTTGGACCAGCAGTTCGGCTACTTCAACCTGGAGTATGCTAGCGTTTTCCTCATCGACTGGGACAACAAGAGCCTCCAGGCCTTCATCGACGACTTCCAGCATCTCCTCGCCCGTCTCAACCAGTACTCCACCCAACGCATGCGTCGCAAGCGCATCCGCATCTACCTCCAGTTCCCACGCCACTTCTGCTACCGCCGGGGAAGCGACACACAAGTATCCACCATCGTCTCCACCCTAACCACCACCCTGGATAACCTCACCAAGGCCTACAACAAAACCACGGTGTTCCAGTTCGGCATCATGCCGCCGCCGCCCTACCCCACGAGATGCTCCTTCCAGCCGTGCCCCTGTCCGCCCGCCAACAACTGCATCGGCAGCTGCAGACAGGGACTCCAGTATCACTCCACCTTCTTCCAATTCTATGGCGAACTTGGGAGCTACATCCATCAACGGCACAAGTATCAAGACCCCAACTTCTGCAACTGGCAAAAGATGTTCGAAGACCCCATCTTCTTCTTCACCAGCTACCGGGACATCCTCTTCGAACGCAACAGCACCATCCTCACCACCGCCGGCAGCTACATCTATCTCCTCGGCCTCCTACGCACCGGCTTCCTCCACAGCAAACACTGCCTTCACCCGGACTTGCTCAAGTATCGCGGCCTCGGCAGCATTGCTCAACTCGCCGGCTGCTGGAACCTTCTGGGAATGAAGAAGCAGGGAGTCTCCATCATTCGCTGGGCTGCCCAGCGCCAGAAGCTGTACCTCCGCCTGACCTACCAGAGCTTCCTGCGCCAGGAGCACGTGCACAACTACCCGCACCTGGACGGCCTCAGGCAGCAGGCGATCAACTTCACCGCCCCAGCCCGCACCTCAGACCCAAAGGACATCCCCGAGGGCCTGCCTAACGAGGCCCAGGACGCCATCGACCACAACATCCAGCAGGTGGAGGGCCAGCTCAAGTACCTCCAGCACCAGGAGCAGGAGGTCCGTCGCAGAGAAGGCGACCTCAAGCGCGTCACCGGCAGCTCCAACACCAGCCGCAACCTGGAGGACCTCGACGCGTACATCGGCACACAGGCCCCCGGCGGCTCCCATCTCATCCGCCAAGGTGAACGCATCTTCCTCGCCACACCTTTAGACCCACAAGTACTCCCTCTAGCAACCTCAACTCCTATCCCAGTCCCAGTACATGAGCGCTTAGAATGCCCAGCAGAGGCCTAGCAGGTACAGCCAATGACTGGGCAAAACTGACTGCAGAACAGCACCAGTATCAGCCTGACCAGCCACCAGTAGAGACCTTGGAGTCGGATGAAGAGGAGGACACGGCGGAGAGCGAGCAGGAGATCGACGAAGTCACCTTCTCCCAGCTTCCCACCAGCGAGCTCCTCCAGATCGTCGAGAAGCAGGAGCGACAACAGAAGGAGGCCGAGGAGCGACAACGAAAGAAGGAAGAGGAGGCTGAAGCAGAGCGCAAGCTCAAGCACGAACTCTTCCTCCGCTACACCGCCACCTGCAAGGCCGCCCGAGGTACACACAACTCTACCAAACTATCCAGTATCATTCTCCCTTTCGTCCCCGCCCTGCTCTTCACAATCATCTTCTTCCACCTCATCACACCAGTATTCTCACAACACCCCTTAGAGGTCCCTTTCCCTAAGGACACTATTTGTGAGAACGGGAAGCTGAGAAAATTGATGGACTATGAGCAAATCTTTGGGATGGGAACTGAGACGAGGGATCCAGTATGGACGATGTTATTCGCTTTAGGCATCATCTGCTCCCCAGGGCTGTTAGTCATGCTTTGCATGCTCAACTTCTACCTCTTCAAATGCCTCTACTACTGGAAGGTAGGGCTAATTCCAAGAGAGCAGCCTCCGTGCTTCTCATACGCCTGCCTATTCCCCTACTATACAGTCTATCACGCCTTGCTCTACATCTGGTCCTACCTAGAAACACCAGTTTGCGGTTGCTGCAACATCTGTTGCGCCTGCTGCTTTGCCTGTGAAGAGCAGTGATGTAGCTCAGAGAAAGGCCTAGCAGAGGAAGTAGCGGAGATGCAGGAAGTGGTAGTCATCCAGCCAACGGAGACCCTCTCAGTAGCAGCCATTTCCCATTTGCCTTGGGAAGAAAAAGGGCAGGAGTGCTCTTTGGTGAGCACAATTTCGTGCTTAAATGCTGCGGCAAATAGGGAAAATAGATACTGGGCAGTAGCAGAATTGAGTTGTCCTCCAGCCCAAGTACCTGCATACATGAAGTATCAAAACTTCACTCCATACCCATTGCTAGTGGACACAGGCAGTCAAGTAACGCTCATTTCACGAGTATTATTCGCTCAAATAGATCCCCAACCGGCAGTTTTGAAAGACAATGTGACAGTGGGGGGGCTGGGAGGAACGAGGTATAGGACAACGGAGGTGAGTATAGCGATCGAGCTAGGAGGGTATAAGAAAGTGATGCGAGCGAAGCTTCTCCCAGCGGAGGACGAAGATCCTATAAGAGGCATCTTAGGAATGGATTTCTTTCGCCTACAACCAGGAGATGACCTAAGCAATCCCCCACCAAACTTAGTCATAAATGCAGAAACGGGTAATATGCTATTTGGAACGGCAGTAATTAAGCCAGGGCCACCAGAGGAAGTAGGCCAGGAGGCAGCCGCGACCAATGCAGTACCTGACAAGGAAGAAAGTAAAAGTAGCGGGGGAGAGTCAGCTTTAGGGTCTTGTGAGGAAAGACCGGGCACGAAATCCTCTTGTGAGGAAAGACTGGGCACGAAATCCTCTTGTGAGGAAAGACAGGGCACGAAATCCTCTTGTGAGGAAAGACTGGGCACGAAATCTCATTCGGTAACTCTGCTCCAACAGGCCATATTAGAGCCCCATACAAGATCAGTATGGAAAGTAGCTTGTGCTGAGTTAGCTGGAGAAATAGTACTGCTAGAAAATAGCGTGGAAGAGGAGAAAGTAGTGCATTCGGAGCGTTTCCTGCCGGCAGATTTCGATGTAGCAAAAGTAGAAGAGGGGGAAGAAGAAGGAGAGGAGTTGCTCACAGGAGTATATTGTCCACACGCAGTAAACTTTGTAGACCATAGGGGGTCCACATTTGCCCAGCTGATAAACAATACGGATCAAAAGCAAATATTATCTGTAGGTATGGAAATAGCGAAGGGAAGGAGCTTGCGAGGTGAATCGGTGATCCCAGTGGACAAAGAATTTCTGTTAGGGCTAGAACAGAAGGAAGTATTCTCGGCGGAGATGGAAGAAGAGGGCAGGCAGAAATGGAAGTGCAGTGATTCATCTTGTCACATGCATCAAGTAGACTTAGCTCATCTTGTGAGGAAAGACTGGGCACGGGCCCAAGCGCTCTTGTGTCGCTATAAGGATGTCTTTAGTACCAGTAAAAAGGACGTAGGTTGTTGCGATTGGTTTAGATTCAAACTCCAATCGTATCTTTCTAGTATTCCATGCAAGATCCAAACTTTCTCCGATCTAGAGAATAGGATCTTGAAAGAAAAGGTGGAAGAATTGGAGCAGCAAGGAGTAGTAGCGAAGAAGCTGAGCAGCTTCAACAGTAAAGTAGTCCTAGTACCAAAACGAACAGGGCCAGACGAAGATTTGCAGCACCAGGATAGTTGGCGGTTTTGTTTGAACCTAATTCCGGTCAACTGCAGCCTGAAGCCATCTGAGTACCAAAACTGGAATGCGATGAAGATTAAGGACGCCATGGAGTTATTGTCAGGTTCTGAGTACATCTCCATCCTAGACGCCTGCAATGCCTTCTTCACTTTGAAGCTGGAAGAAAGTAGCCAAGATTTGACGGGATTCCGAGCCTTAGGCCAAGCATATGTCTTCCAACGAGTTCCCCAGGGCCTCAAGTATGCCAGCCACTTCTGGCAATATGCCATTGACACTATCATGGCCGAGTACCTGCACAAGTTCTTCATGTCCTATGCCGATGATATGGCCATTTTCACCAAGTATCAAACCAAAGTTCACCCCTTTGAGCTCCACCTTCAGCAACTAGAATTAGTGCTGGCCAGAATCAGAGAGGCAGGAGTGAAAGTATCGCCAGGCAAGGCTCAAATTTGCCGACGAAGTGTGAAGTGGCTAGGGTTTGAGATTTCGGGAAAAGATGGAGTAAGGCCCGACACAGATAGGACAAAGATTTTGGCGGAGACTCCTACGCCAGACGGCCCCAAAGCTTTGAAATCATTCTTAGCGGCGGTGCAATATTGGATGTCTTATTTGCCCAAGTATTATCATATCTCGAGTAGCCTTTACGCCCTGCTTCAAAGCGGAACCTTGTGGGAGTGGAGACAAGTACATCAGTTGGCTTTTGAGGCGACAAAGGAGTTGTTGTCAAAAGCAACTCTCCTAGCCTTTCCAAACAGCGATGAGAGGTTCATAGTGAGATGCGACGCTAGCTATGAAGCGGTAGATGTATGGTGACTCAAGTACAGACAGATGGGAAGGAAGCGCCCTTGTCATTTGCAGCTCACCGCTTTAATAAGTCAGAGATAAAAATGTCTACTTTTGAGAAGGAATGCTTCGGCATAGTATTTGCGGTTGAGCATCACAAGAAATGGCTTCTCCATCCTCTAGTAGGCCCCACCATAGTCTACACCGATCACCAAAGCCATTCTTACCTTTTCATGTCTAAAACGGTGTCAAGCCGAGTCCTCAAATGGCGTTCCAAGCTGAGTAGTTATCCTCTTTCCATCCAGTACGTTAAGGGCACTTCAAAGCCTCATCTTCTGCCGGATTGGCTATCCAGGTTGTGGAGTACAGAGCATCCTGGTAGGACCTTGAGGGAGAGAATGTTAGAGGAGGATGAGAAGGAGCGAATGAAGCTCCAGGAGGAGGGGTGACATCCCCTTTCTACTCCTTACGGAGAAAACATTTACACCACGCTCCCCGTTCATTCTTTACCTGTATCTCTTAGGTCAGGCCGATGACTAGGGCAGGGAAAGGAGGAGAATGAAGTAGTGAAAGAGGATGGTATGGCGGAGCTAAGAAGGCGCCTAGGGCGGATTGAGGAGGAGCCTAAAGAGGAGCATAAAAAGGAACCGAGTTTGACAACGGAGAAAGTATTGGCCTCCATCGAAACGCAAACCGATGATTTGGTCTCAAGTATAACGGCAGAAATTCAGAGAAAAGATGGCTGGATTTGTTCTAAAGTAGCCAAATTGATAGCGGGTGGCGAGGCAGCTGAAAGGCTAAGTAAGCAGGGATATTCGCTCAGAGACGATGGAGTGTTGATGAGAGTAATTCACCAGAAAGCGGTGCATATTTGTCCTCGTAGCATGCAGATTAGGCTCTTGATGGAAGTACATGACGCACCTTGGGGAGGGATGCACCAATCAGCCACTAAAATGTGCTCTCAACTTACACTTTTCACTTACTGGTATGGCATGGGAAAGGATTGTGAGATGTATGCTCAGTGGTGTGCACTTTGCACGGCGACGAAAAATGCAAATCGCCTCACCACACCTTCGCTTCGTCCCCTACCCTGGCCAGACCGAGTATTTGAGCATGTCCAATGCGACATTCTAAGTCCTTATGAAAGGACTGAAGATGGGCACGTAGCTAGCCTCAATATCATCTGTCTCCGAACATTATTTCCAGTAGTTCTTCATCTCTGCAGGCAGGATGCTGCTCATGTGGCTCAAGTATTGATTGATTTCACAGTAGGTATCTTCGGCATTCCTAGAACGATAGGAGCAGATGCAGGAAGTGTTTTCACTTCAAAACTTTTCAAGGAGATGGTTGAAGTATTAGGGGCTAGAGTTTATACTTGTAGTCCAGGAAATCAAAAGGCGAACGGCAAAAGTGAGGCAGTAGCTAAAAAGCTGATAACTCTCACTCGGATGAAGGAGACAATAGCGGAGTTAGTAGGCGAAGCCGCAGTACATTCTTGGATTGACCCTGATTGCTTCATCAACCTTTCTTTAATGCCTTACCGAGCTGCAGGACATAGAAGCCTAGGTATTTCGCCCTATTTCGCCCTCTTCAAGTGTGACATGAGAATGCCCTCCCAGGCAATCCTCGAGTATGACATGGGATATAAAGAGGAGGAGACTGCACCTAGGGCCATGGTAGCCAGGCTCAAGTATGCGGAGGAGGCCATGAGAAGGCACATGGAGAAGGCTACGAAGGAAGTAGAAGGGAAGTGGCAGAACAAAGCGTATGTTCCTAGAGAGTTAGGAGAGGGAGCGATGGTGAGAAAGATTCGTGAGGGCAGTCACATTCACAAAACGGACCCAGTCCGTTGGGCAGGCCCTTTCCGAGTAGTGAGTATGGACAACCGAAACCATGCTATTCTCCGTTACATTCTTATGCCCGACTATCCCGACTTTCAAGCTCACAACTCCAAATTGAAAATCACTCATGAACTCATTCCCCTTCCTTGGAATCCACAGTGTAGGGCGAAATGGTGGGAAGGTGAGGAAGAAGAAGATGAAGTAGACGAGAAGGGCTGGCCTAAACGTAGATCCGACCGCCTTAAAAAGGCAATAGCCAAGCACAACGCCGCCTATTATAACTTCTATATCCAGTATTTTAGCCGTAAGCCAGTGAATAGATGGGAACGTATAGTGCAGCAAGCGAAAGACAAGTATGAGAATGAGAGCGAACATAAAGTTTTAGGCAGCGGAGCGAGTGGGAGCAAGAAGTAGCCTCCTTCGTCATCCTCGCAAGTACCAGCGCTGAGAAGACGCCCTATCTTCTTCATTCATTCATTTTCTTTTCCATTCTTACTCTCTTTTCTCCTATGCTTGGCTCTGTTTTCGATCGCATATATTCTTCGAAAAATTCCACCAGTATTGAGAACTTCAGTTAGAATTCACATGTTAGCATTTTGAATGTTTAGAGTAGAATCTTTGATGTGCTGTTAGATGAGTAAGGAAGAGCCGGGCATGTTCGTCCAAGAGCGGAGTTCATCTCCCAGAACGCTTTCCTTCCTCCTCTGTATTACGATATCTTCATGCCGCCCCTTGCCTCGCACTGTCTAGGGAGTCGCTCTCGACGCATGATGATATATGCTCCGCTGTTCAGAGCCGTATACGTAACTGAACGAAGTAGAAAAAAAAAAAATTACGTATTGCTGG
>JASANA010008149.1:0-10690 GCA_030248095.1 Ptycholaimellus sp. GST1_10
ACTGTGCCTTTAATGCTATACAAAATCTTCAATTGTGCTATTGGAAGACATTGATACAAACCACGAAGACCCTTGAAGAGGGGATATGATGCCTTTATTAATAGCTGACAATGGTACACTCTAATTGAATGTACTGTGCTCTACTTGAGCACCCTAATTTACGATTTCAACTAGGGTCCAGTACAGTTTGGTTTTTTGCAAACTGAACTGCACTGTGTTTGATCATCAAAATTTGATATGTCAACTAATGTCCAGTACAGTTTGGGTTTTTGCAAACCGAATCTCAACTAGCGTCCAGTACAGTTTGGTTTTTTGCAAACTGAACTGCACTCTGTTTGATCACGAAAATTTGCAATATCAACTAGTGTCCAGTATAGTTTAAACTGTACTGGACATTACTTGAGATAAAAAAATGAAAATGAACTGCACTCTTCTTGACATAAAAAATGAATTTTTTTTATCTCAACTAAGGCCCAGTACAGTTTTTTTTTGGAAACTGAACTGTACACTATGGAAACTGTACTGCGCACTATTTGAAAATCAAACTGTACTGTACTGGGCACTATTTGACACATGATACAGTTTTTTCGAAAATAGGGTACAGTACAGTTTCATCTTTTTTCATGTAATATACAGTCCAGTTTTTTGATTTTACTGTACTGCGCACTATTAGAAAATCAAAAAAAAAACTGTACTGCACTGAACGCTATTAGAAAAAAAAAACTGTACTGTACTGAACGCTATTAGAAAAAAAAAACTGTACTGTACTGGACGCTATTAGAAAAAAAAACTGTACTGTACTGGATGCTATTAGAAAAAAAATGTACTGTACTGGACGCTATTAGAAAAAAAAAACTGTACTGTACTGAACGCTATTTGAAAACTCACAATTGAAACTGTACTGTATTGTACACTAGATTAACTATACCCGTAGACTTAGTCCCAGTAGCCTGCGTCGGTGATGGCTTCGGGGATCTGCCAATGCTTAACAATTTTTTCAGTGAACATGTAAATGTGACCATCAGTCTGGGCAATGATTTGGCTGCAAGGACAGTCACCCTTGGTAACGAGTTGCTGCTGGACACGTTGTACCACTATGATCACATAGATTCAGGTGAACCGATGTAGAACCTTTTATATCTTCATCAAGCGCGAATATTGCGTTCAAGCTCGGGGAAAGGGGAAGTGAGGCAGGAACATATTTTTCGAGTTCACGCAAACTGCTGATTTTTGAAATAAAAATATCAAATTTTATTCAAAATTTCAATTTATCAAAAAAATCCGTTCGGAGGGATTTGCCCTCTTTCCGCCTCCCCCAATATCCGCCACTGACTTCCATCACACCTTACTTCTAGGCGGAGAATGCAGTGAGAATGAAACCCAGAGCTCATGCCAGCAACGCTGTAACTTGGAAAATCTCCAGGTTACGTTTCATGTTTATCAGAAAATTTGTTCATTTGAGCACTGAAACTTTAATAGCCAGTAGTTTGAACATCGAAAGTTGGTGAATTTGAAATCTGATCCTAGGATACCAAGCGATTATGCCACAACACAAAACAAAATACATTATATATGTCATAATTTATCAATTTGCGAAAATAACATGCTTCCAATGCAAGATCAGAAAATAAATGCAGACTGTTTGTGGCTGTGGAACATCGGAAAATCCTTGCGACTTGATAACCTATCTCAGCCATGCACTGGAATTTCCCGCCTGTAATGCAGCTCTTAGGAACAATTCAGGTTCTTCATAATAGTTCAAATAAATTTAAAATAAGCTACGGTTAATAAAAGTTTACAAATTTGGCTGGCATGTCGGCATTACCAAGATTGTGTATTTCCAACGCAATTTTTCTCTTATTTTAAAGATTTTTGACATCAAAGCGTGCGCTTTTAGTTTTCGGATGCTCATGGAATAAGGCACTTGAACTGTGCCAGAAACAAAATGCAACTGTCAAAACAGCAGATTCTACTAACAGAACATTAATTTCTTTACAAAGTCCAATCGATTTTAGGGCAACCAGAGGCTTTGCTGATGGTACCAGTTATTTTTTTAAAGGGAGGACAATTTTTGTAGCTCCATGGACCAAAATGAAATTAGCGAAAGAGTAGATTTGCTCCAATTGCAGGTTGGACATGCAGCGATTGTCCGCCCGATTGCAGCGAAACACTCTACACAATGTCCCTGCTTAACCGCCGTGGCAAGGCCAACGCCATCCTGATTCGACCCAGCACCAGCAGCCTGCCTCGCTTCCAGGCTCTCTAAACTTCAGCCCTTTTCTTTTCTCCTTCAATTCCTAGTCTTCTGACACTCTACACAATGTCCCTGCTTAACCGCCCTGGCAAGGCCAACGCCATCCTGATTCGACCCAGCACCAGCAGCCTGCCTCGCTTCCAGGCTCTCTAAACTTCAGCCCTTTTCTTTTCTCCTTCAATTCCTAGTCTTCTGACACTCTACACAATGTCCCTGCTTAACCGCCGTGGCAAGGCCAACGCCATCCTGATTCGACCCAGCACCAGCAGCCTGCCTCGCTTCCAGGCTCTCTAAACTTCAGCCCTTTTCTTTTCTCCTTCAATTCCTAGTCTTCTGACACTCTACACAATGTCCCTGCTTAACCGCCGTGGCAAGGCCAACGCCATCCTGATTCGACCCAGCACCAGCAGCCTGCCTCGCTTCCAGGCTCTCTAAACTTCAGCCCTTTTCTTTTCTCCTTCAATTCCTAGTCTTCTGACACTCTACACAATGTCCCTGCTTAACCGCCCTGGCAAGGCCAACGCCATCCTGATTCGACCCAGCACCAGCAGCCTGCCTTGCTTCCAGGCTCTCTAAACTTCAGCCCTTTTCTTTTCTCCTTCAATTCCTAGTCTTCTGACACTCTACACAATGTCCCTGCTTAACCGCCGTGGCAAGGCCAACGCCATCCTGATTCGACCCAGCACCAGCAGCCTGCCTCGCTTCTAGGGTCTCTAAAATTCAGCCCTTTTCTTTTCGCCTTCAATTCCTAGTCTTCTGACACTCTACACAATGTCCCTGCTTAACCGCCGTGGCAAGGCCAACGCCATCCTGATTCGACCCAGCACCAGCAGCCTGCCTCGCTTCCAGGCTCTCTAAACTTCAGCCCTTTTCTTTTCTCCTTCAATTCCTAGTCTTCTGACACTCTACACAATGTCCCTGCTTAACCGCCGTGGCAAGGCCAACGCCATCCTGATTCGACCCAGCACCAGCAGCCTGCCTCGCTTCTAGGCTCTCTAAAATTCAGCCCTTTTCTTTTCGCCTTCAATTCCTAGTCTTCTGACACTCTACACAATGTCCCTGCTTAACCGCCGTGGCAAGGCCAACGCCATCCTGATTCGACCCAGCACCAGCAGCCTGCCTCGCTTCCAGGCTCTCTAAACTTCAGCCCTTTTCTTTTCTCCTTCAATTCCTAGTCTTCTGACACTCTACACAATGTCCCTGCTTAACCGCCGTGGCAAGGCCAACGCCATCCTGATTCGACCCAGCACCAGCAGCCTGCCTCGCTTCTAGGCTCTCTAAAATTCAGCCCTTTTCTTTTCGCCTTCAATTCCTAGTCTTCTGACACTCTACATAATGTCCCTGCTTAACCGCCGTGGCAAGGCCAACGCCATCCTGATTCGACCCAGCACCAGCAGCCTGCCTCGCTTCCAGGCTCTCTAAACTTCAGCCCTTTTCTTTTCTCCTTCAATTCCTAGTCTTCTGACACTCTACACAATGTCCCTGCTTAACCGCCGTGGCAAGGCCAACGCCATCCTGATTCGACCCAGCACCAGCAGCCTGCCTCGCTTCTAGGCTCTCTAAAATTCAGCCCTTTTCTTTTCTCCTTCAATTCCTAGTCTTCTGACACTCTACACAATGTCCCTGCTTAACCGCCGTGGCAAGGCCAACGCCATCCTGATTCGACCCAGCACCAGCAGCCTGCCTCGCTTCCAGGCTCTCTAAACTTCAGCCCTTTTCTTTTCTCCTTCAATTCCTAGTCTTCTGACACTCTACACAATGTCCCTGCTTAACCGCCGTGGCAAGGCCAACGCCATCCTGATTCGACCCAGCACCAGCAGCCTGCCTCGCTTCTAGGCTCTCTAAAATTCAGCCCTTTTCTTTTCGCCTTCAATTCCTAGTCTTCTGACACTCTACATAATGTCCCTGCTTAACCGCCGTGGCAAGGCCAACGCCATCCTGATTCGACCCAGCACCAGCAGCCTGCCTCGCTTCCAGGCTCTCTAAACTTCAGCCCTTTTCTTTTCTCCTTCAATTCCTAGTCTTCTGACACTCTACACAATGTCCCTGCTTAACCGCCGTGGCAAGGCCAACGCCATCCTGATTCGACCCAGCACCAGCAGCCTGCCTCGCTTCTAGGCTCTCTAAAATTCAGCCCTTTTCTTTTCTCCTTCAATTCCTAGTCTTCTGACACTCTACACAATGTCCCTGCTTAACCGCCGTGGCAAGGCCAACGCCATCCTGATTCGACCCAGCACCAGCAGCCTGCCTCGCTTCCAGGCTCTCTAAAATTCAGCCCTTTTCTTTTCTCCTTCAATTCCTAGTCTTCTGACACTCTACACAATGTCCCTGCTTAACCGCCGTGGCAAGGCCAACGCCATCCTGATTCGACCCAGCACCAGCAGCCTGCCTCGCTTCTAGGCTCTCTAAAATTCAGCCCTTTTCTTTTCGCCTTCAATTCCTAGTCTTCTGACACTCTACACAATGTCCCTGCTTAACCGCCGTGGCAAGGCCAACGCCATCCTGATTCGACCCAGCACCAGCAGCCTGCCTCGCTTCCAGGCTCTCTAAAATTCAGCCCTTTTCTTTTCTCCTTCAATTCCTAGTCTTCTGACACTCTACACAATGTCCCTGCTTAACCGCCGTGGCAAGGCCAACGCCATCCTGATTCGACCCAGCACCAGCAGCCTGCCTCGCTTCCAGGCTCTCTAAAATTCAGCCCTTTTCTTTTCTCCTTCAATTCCTAGTCTTCTGACACTCTACACAATGTCCCTGCTTAACCGCCGTGGCAAGGCCAACGCCATCCTGATTCGACCCAGCACCAGCAGCCTGCCTCGCTTCTAGGCTCTCTAAAATTCAGCCCTTTTCTTTTCTCCTTCAATTCCTAGTCTTCTGACACTCTACACAATGTCCCTGCTTAACCGCCGTGGCAAGGCCAACGCCATCCTGATTCGACCCAGCACCAGCAGCCTGCCTCGCTTCCAGGCTCTCTAAAATTCAGCCCTTTTCTTTTCTCCTTCAATTCCTAGTCTTCTGACACTCTACACAATGTCCCTGCTTAATCGCCGTGGCAAGGCCAACGCCATCCTGATTCGACCCAGCACCAGCAGCCTGCCTCGCTTCTAGGCTCTCTAAAATTCAGCCCTTTTCTTTTCTCCTTCAATTCCTAGTCTTCTGACACTCTACACAATGTCCCTGCTTAACCGCCGTGGCAAGGCCAACGCCATCCTGATTCGACCCAGCACCAGCAGCCTGCCTCGCTTCTAGGCTCTCTAAACTTCAGCCCTTTTCTTTTCTCCTTCAATTCCTAGTCTTCTGACACTCTACACAATGTCCCTGCTTAACCGCCGTGGCAAGGCCAACGCCATCCTGATTCGACCCAGCACCAGCAGCCTGCCTCGCTTCTAGGCTCTCTAAAATTCAGCCCTTTTCTTTTCGCCTTCAATTCCTAGTCTTCTGACACTCTACACAATGTCCCTGCTTAACCGCCGTGGCAAGGCCAACGCCATCCTGATTCGACCCAGCACCAGCAGCCTGCCTCGCTTCCAGGCTCTCTAAACTTCAGCCCTTTTCTTTTCTCCTTCAATTCCTAGTCTTCTAACACTCTACACAATGTCCCTGCTTAACCGCCGTGGCAAGGCCAACGCCATCCTGATTCGACCCAGCACCAGCAGCCTGCCTCGCTTCTAGGCTCTCTAAAATTCAGCCCTTTTCTTTTCTCCTTCAATTCCTAGTCTTCTGACACTCTACACAATGTCCCTGCTTAACCGCCGTGGCAAGGCCAACGCCATCCTGATTCGACCCAGCACCAGCAGCCTGCCTCGCTTCCAGGCTCTCTAAACTTCAGCCCTTTTCTTTTCTCCTTCAATTCCTAGTCTTCAAGGAACGCTTTGCAGTCTAGTTTGGCCTTCTTTGTATTGCAGTTCTTTGTTTTCAAATATTAGGCTGGCCAGATATACGTTTTCGATGCTAGTGGAAGATCTTAAGGCGCATTCCATGGAATAAAAAGCGGAGGTTGATAGGATAAATTTATTTAGGGTGAATATAGATTCTCTTTGACTTGCTTATGGTACCAAATATGTATATGGTATATGAGCCAGAATATGAGCGTCAAAGGTCAAAATTCGATTTTAGTTACGGTAAAAAGTTCTCATGTTATCACTTTTTCACTTTTCTGCGAATTTGAATTTTTCACGCTACATTTGAGAAAGCAAATTCTCAGACATTTATCTAAAACAATAACTTTTAATTTGATAATTGTACCTCTTTTGCTAAGCCTGACCTCGAAGAAAGTTTTTGAAAAAAATATTTTGACATTACTACAGCAAAATGGATGTAGAAATTCCCCTATAGCTTAGCATTGATTGTTGTCGGGCTGGAATGGGTTTTGCTAGTAGCAAGTTGCAGGAAGCGCTGCAGTACAATCTGGACGATTTGATCGGCGAAATCGGTGGTAAGTGGACAGTTGACAATTGCCTGCTGAACTAATGCAGCATTGATTTGAAGGCATCATTGGACTGTGGCTGGGAGCTGTAAGCTTGCTAATTATTAAAAATTAATAATAATTAATATTAATTATTATTAATTATTAATTTCTAGAAAAAGAGCCAGCATTTGCAGAGCTTTCTGGCCATCATACATCTGATCAGTTTTCTGCTCAAACTCGCTGGGCGAAAGTGCTTCCGCTTCTCCAGCAGAGTGGAAAGGCTGGGAGGCAGTGAGGCAGGACACTGGATGCACTTCTTTGACAAAGAGTTTGTGGCACTCACGCCTATGCATGGATGGGCTTTCATCAGACGCTCCAATACGCTCCTGGAAAACTGTCTCTGGTACCCTTTACAGTTGGATTAAATTTATTGCGGAAAGTAATCTTAAGGAAGCTTTTGGTGCAGCAACAAAGATATCATTTTTAAAGTAATCTTAAAGCTTTGTAGCTGTATAATGGACTAAAAACTTGATCAATTTAGCGAACAAGGTATTCTTGGTCATCGCCAATTGTCAACAGGCTTTCTCATAGTAAATTATTCTGCGAAGAATTTATCAAATTCTGCTTTTAAAAGAGGGTGTCTGTAAGATTGGAGAAATCGAAAATGGGTCTTGGAAACGTGTTTTGAGCTGAGTATAGGGGATGAAGGCCTAGAGTATGGCATCACTGGAAATGAAAACCGTTTGTGCCAATTCGCTTTTTTTCCAGAGATATGGCCCATTATATGCAGAGTGGTCAAAAAATGGCCCTTTTTTGGCCGTTTTTTGACCAACCTTCACATAATGCCTTGTTTCACAAGTTCTAGACCGTTTTACGAAATTTCAAAAACACCATCTTGAAGCTGAGAGTTAGTTCTTTCATTTCATGCAAAAAAAAGCTACTATGTAGTGAGATTTTTATACCATAAGTGAGCCAAATATGTCAAAAAAGTGAAATCGCGAAATGTTCAAAAATACGGGTTTTGGTCTTTTTCTCAAAAATTTCAGTCGAATTTCAGTCGGGAACCCCATATTCTTAAATTTCAGGTATTTTTACCCCTAGGGCAACTACTCTCCGCTCCCAACTCTCTGACCGAGTACTTTTATTCAAGGTTGAAAATAGTAAGTTTGCATCTGCTCCTATGCTATAACATAGGCCAATTTTAATGTAAAAAAATTTTTGCACCAAAAAACTTCCTGTACTTTATGATTAGAGTTTTGCGCAATTTCCTTTTCAGGATTTGACACACTAACCCTGAAGCAGCTATCCATGAAAACAAACCGGTAGTTGTAGCATTATTTTCTTCAAAATAGGCCCAGGTTTGAATTGAAGTCGTGATTTGGCTCTATGCTACAACATGGGGCAAATATGACCAAAAAAATTTAGTCTCAAATTTTTATTTTGCCCCCCAAAATCGAATAATCCAGCTCAGACACACCAGGTAAGGTGACAGCTCAGACACTCTTAATCACTCAGACACACTCAGACACACCAGCTCAGACACTCTTAATAAAAGTTTTAAAATTTATTTTTGACCGCGGAGCGGCCCGAAGGGCCGCTCCGCGGTCTATAGAGGTTACTAAACTTTTGTCCTGATATGTATATATATATATATATATATATCTGGAAATGCTGGCCCCGGGCGAATTCTCAATGGATCTTGACAAACTTTTTTTTTCCTGAAAGGTAATGCAATTTTAGGAAGATCTGGAGGGGTGGAACCGGTTTCCGAGCATTTGAAACATTACTTTTTTGGGTAGAAAGGTTGAAAATTTGGGTATGCTGTAAAAGGGTCAATTCTCAACGGATCTTGACAAACTTTTTTTTTCCTGAAAGGTAATGCTATTTTAGGAAGATCTGGAGAGGTGGAACCGGTTTCCGAGCATTTGAAACATTACTTTTTTGGGTAGAAAGGTTTAAAATTTGGGTATGCTGTAAAAGGGTCAATTCTCAACGGATTGGGACAAACTTTTTTTTTCCTGAAAGGTAATGCTATTTTAGGAAGATCTGGAGGGGTGGAACCGGTTTCCGAGCATTTGAAACATTACTTTTTTGGGTAGAAAGGTTGAAAATTTGGGTATGCTGTAAAAGGGTCAATTCTCAACGGATCTTGACAAACTTTTTTTTTCCTGAAAGGTAATGCTATTTTAGGAAGATCTGGAGAGGTGGAACCGGTTTCCGAGCATTTGAAACATTACTTTTTTGGGTAGAAAGGTTTAAAATTTGGGTATGCTGTAAAAGGGTCAATTCTCAACGGATTGGGACAAACTTTTTTTTTCCTGAAAGGTAATGCTATTTTAGGAAGATCTGGAGGGGTGGAACCGGTTTCCGAGCATTTGAAACATTACTTTTTTGGGTAGAAAGGTTTAAAATTTGGGTATGCTGTAAAAGGGTCAATTCTCAACGGATCTTGACAAACTTATTTTTTCCTGAAAGGTAATGCTATTTTAGGAAGATCTGGTGGGGTGGAACCGGTTTCCGAGCATTTGAAACATTACTTTTTTGGGTAGAAAGGTTTAAAATTTGGGTATGCTGTAAAAGGGTCAATTCTCAACGGATTGGGACAAACTTTTTTTATAGAAATTATATTACTAGTTTATATATGTATTTTATATATATATGCATATGCATTTTTATATAATTTTTTAATCCATCTCAATACATTTGCGGTCAATCTGTAACTTTTTTAGTTTATACCTGTTATAACTGGTCTATTTTGGGTTTGCACTCGGGATTCTCTTTTGTAAAGCACATCTTAAGACATCACTTTACTTCATCCATACTAAACTTTGGCAATGAGCATTATCAGTGCAATCAGTTTTCTAACTAGCAGTGGTTGTTAGGGCATCGCATAGTTTTCGGACATTTCAATTGCATTTTATGCCAACAATCCGCACGGGTCTTTGAATCACTGGTGCCATATTTTTTGCTGAGGTATTCTTGGTATCGTTTCTGCGTATTTGTAAAGTCCAAAGCAATACGGTCTTCATTTTCGAGTAAATACCTTAAAAGGATAATTTTTGAATATTTAGCATTTAACCAAATTAAATTTTTAGGTAATTCAGAAGTGATGAATTATGTAATAGCAAAACGTAGACAAACCGGACAATCGATTGATCAGATGTTGTTGCATCTTTCGGAAGGTACTTGTAGATGGCATTTTCTCGGCGAACATTTTGCTTGGGACTGCAAGCAAAGGACCAGCCCATTTCATGCAGTGGGAGTTTGCTGGATAGAAGCGCAGATTCCATTTTACTCTTCTGTCTCTTTCGTTTTTCCTTTTTCTCTTCTAAAGTTTTAGCTTTTCCCATCTGTAAAGTACGTCAAGAATTTTCATATGACTGAAAATTATTGTAAAATAGAGAAATCTTATGGGATGCGAAAGCCAAATGTACGTAGTAGTGGGGGATAGCTTCGAATAGTATGGTTTCTAGGTCCTTTATCCTTTGGCTTGCTCAAACAGCTACGTATTCAGGTCAACCATTTCGCCTCTCCCCTTCTACAAGCCTCCCCGAGGCCTCACTTTTGCTTTACGCGCGTCCTTCCCCTCCTATCGTACAATGAATGTAAAACTAGGAATAATTTGGCGCAAACAGATGCCATGCCAAGGAAGTGCTATTGTGAATGAACAGTTTGTTCTTCATATTGGCATGAAATTGGGAGGCATCTTAATGTACGCTGTTACATACATTGTTTTTTTTCATTTTATAGATTTTATTAAGCAATCGGCAAGACAAGACATAGGCAAGCATAATCCAACAGAAATAATTAGCTTTTTTTATTGAAGGCATAGCATTATAAGACATTTAAGTTTAGAAAACAAAACAATAATTTGGCACGTTTTTCATTTGAGAGTATCAAGTTATTCTAGCCACACAAACAGCAGCATTACGTCCCATAAAACAGATACGATAAATGTCAACAAAATTTTGGATGTTTTAAAGAAATAAACACATCCAAGTGCTCCTCATATTGGACTGGCACAAGAGAGC
>JASANA010008151.1:0-11183 GCA_030248095.1 Ptycholaimellus sp. GST1_10
ATGTAGTGGAGGAATGCCAGTGGGTCATCTGCAAAACTCCGCTGACGCCAGGGAAGACCTGCGAGTACAACACCAAGGGCAACCTCAACCAATGGCAATGCGACCATCAACAGCAGTACCCAGCCAAATGGACCAAGTTGAACGCAGCCTACCAAGGTGCCCATCAAACTTTTTGTGTCATTGGTCCAATTGTTTGGCAGAGTCTCGCGACAAGCAGATCGAGGCCAATAAGGTGAAGGCAAAGGCTGAAAGGAACACGGCCATAGGGGTCTTGGACCGCTACGCGAAGAAAGGGGCTGTCAAGAAGATGAGCCATCAAATTGTGTTTATAGTGTTTATGTGCCATTATGCATTGTAGCTGGACAGTACATCGTCCTCGAGGGTGGCAAATCCTACAAACCTAGGCTGGAGGTCCGCTGGTCTGGAAATCTGGAGATGCTCAAGACCGTCCTCTTCAACCGCGAGCCCCTGTGCAAGCCCATGCATGCAAACCGTGACTTCAAGGCTCTGATCATGATCGACGCCATGGAATGGATGCTCTGCGAAGGCCTAGTCAAGATTCTCTCCCACTTCAACAACATTCGTCTTCTGCATGAAAGCGGCCCCTCCATGTCTCGCATCATCTACGACACCCTGCAGCTACTCCACCATACGCAGATGTGCACACCTACAGCAGCCAGGGAAACCTCAGCCACATCCTCGTCGACTTTCGTTTTCGTTTTGTCGCTTCTCTGGCACAAATAGGTAGAAAGCATCCAAAAGGAGGCATGGAACGCAATCTAAGGTTGTAGCATCACAGGTTGGAAAAGGCCGAGAAGGAGGAAAGTGTGTACATTGGAGGCAATGTTATCACACTGAGTTTTGCAAGCAATAAGCACTATATTTGTGGAATGCCAGCAACAAACAGTTTCAAGGATCCCAAAATCAAGTCATCTGAGAATGAATTCCAGAATGTGACCACTCGGTTTGTAAAATGTTGCTGCCTTTGTTTTGAGGAACACAACTCCTTGTCTAGGCGAAAATTGCGTTGTAAAACTCTTGGCATGTGTCTGCGAACCAGGAGATCTGGGCCATGCGAGAAGCCATGAAATAATTTGTAGGTGAGGGTAAGGTCGAGCTGAAGGCGGCGTTGGCGGAGTGTGGCTAGCTTGAGGCGGCTTAGGCGGGATGGGTAGGGGGCAGGTTGGAGATTACAGCGTCTAAATACTAGGCGTGTGAAATATTTTTGAACTTTTTCGATTTCGCTGCTATCGACCTCCCCAATGCTATTCCAAACTTGAGCTCCACTTTCAAGTATTGGGCGAATGAAGGTGCAGTATGCTCTTGTAAGTCTAACAGCGTTCTGAGTCAGGAAACATTTGTTCACAGCAAAGATAGCTCTACGTGCTCGCTTAACAATTTCTGCTACGTGTAACTTGAAACTTAACTTAGAGTCCATAACAATTCCTAGGTCCTTAGTGCTGGGAACAAGAGGGAGTTGGAAGTTGCCAATACTTAACGAAATAGGAGGACTAGAAGAACCAATTGGTAAAACAAAGCATTTTTCGGCTGCTAGGTTTAACTGCCAAGCTCTACACCAGTTATTTACAAAATCTAGCGCTCTTTGCAACCTGCTTGGGTCGGAACTAAATATTTTTAGGTCGTCTGCATAAGCATAACAATGACAGATTTTATTGAGTTTCTCGACTAGATTCATTGTAAATATTAAAAAGCAGAGAGGACCTAAGGTAGAACCTGCAATAACGGAAGAAGAGAGAGCCTGAGCTTTTGAGCGGCAACCCTCAACCTCAACAACCTGACTGCGCTCAAGAAAATAGCTTTGAATCCACCCTAAGGCTGCTCCTGTCACTCCAGAAGCTTTCAGTTGAATAAATAGTTTAGGATGTGAAACAGAATCGAATGCTTTACGAAAATCCAAGTAGACAACATAACAAGGCTCTTTCTTTGCAATAGATTGAGTCCACAAATTGGTGCAGCATAGGAGCTGAGTGGTGGTTGAGCGGCCAGGGAGAAAACCAAACTGTTGATCTGACAGTAGTCCGTTTCTTTCTAGGTGACTGAGAATTTGATGGGCTACTATTTTTTCTTGGATCTTAGAGAGCTGGCTTGTCAAAGAAATTTGGCGGTAAGACTCAAGTTTAGACTTTTCGCCCTTCTTTTTATAAACAGGCACAACTTTACTAGTTTTAAAAGCTGATGGAAAAATACATGTGGTAAAACTCCAATTGAAAAGAATTGCTAAGGGCTGAGCCATAACAAAACGAATTTTCTTAAGGAAAAATACTGGAATAGTATCCAGACCTGAACTCAACTTAGGCTGGCATTTGGCCAACACTTCTGCAACATGTTCGGGCGAGCATTCAAAAGAAGATAAGGGTTGTTCAAAACAAGAAGTGGGCACAAATGGCCTGAACCCGTCGTCAACAGAAAGGACCGAAGCAAAATATTCCGAAAATGCGTCTGCCTTCTCCTGTGCGGACCTTAGCCAGCTATTCCGGAGAAGAATGTCTGGAACTTCTTGACAACTAGAGCCGATCTGAGAGCGAACATGTCTGAAAAGGGCCTTGAGATTCCCGTTTTTTAGCAGGCGCTCTTCTTGACAACGGAAAAAGTTTTTCACTCCTGCCCTGTACTTCTTGCTCAGCACATAAAATGCAGGATTAGCCTGTCTGTGCCTGCCTGCTCTGCGCCGTCTTTGACGAAGCCGCAGCAGAGGACGAGGGAGATGAAGGGATCTAGAGGCAGGCCTGAGTTTGACTAGAGGAACAAAAGACTCAATTGCAAAGTTCAGATGCCAGTAGATCTTGCCTAGATAATTGTCAACCGATTCTGACATGGCAAATATTCTATCCCAGTCTATGGAAGAGAGGTAGCCTTGAATTTCACAATAGTTGCCCTTCCTAAAGTTGCGAAACGAGCGAAATTGTTGACCTGGTTTGGAGCAGGAGGAAAGGGAGAATGTAAATTGAAAATGGTCGCTAGAACTGAATGGAGCAAGGCGTCGAACTGACGAACAGCGTTCGATCAGACCTCTCGAAACAAGCGCCAAGTCAAGAATGTTGTTGTTTGCCCTTCTAGAGGCAAAAGGGATTATCTGTCTAAGGTCAGACAACTCAACAGTCTCAATAAAAGATCGCGAAACCTCGTCTGAAAGCTGTAACGTTTTCTGAAGCCCTAGGAGGCTAGGGAGATTAAAGTCCCCAAAAATAATGCACTTGCCTAGCCCGTGACAGAGTTCAAGGAGCTGCTTGAAAAGTGCTACTGAGTATGCAAGGGTCGCACTTGGAGGTCGATAGCAGCAGCAAATGCGGAGGGTTTCGTTTTTGAGAGTGAGATCAATGGCTACCAGCTCGAGGCCGGGGCAGTGTTTCTGATTTCGGGAATCCTTAGAGAATAAATAAGAATGAAAATATGGAATGTCCAAAATTACGGAATAAATAAGAATGAAAATAAACGCTGCTCAAAATTAGAGTTGAAAATGAGAATAAATATATATTTTATAACGTTAAAAAATATGGCTTAAAAATATAGCATAGAATAAGAATAAAATATGTGATTTTTATGAAATCAAAATAAGGTGTATTTTATTATTTCATATCCCCTATGCCGTATTCTTATTTTTTAACGATTTTTTCAATTTTATAAGCTTTATAAAATTGAAAATCTTTATTAAGGCCAGGTTATAAATGGCCTTCTACACTGCTACCAATCAAATTTCGGATAAGATGCAAAAACGCAACAGCCAGTAGAGAAGGCTGATTGATGTCCTCACCCCATCTGTTCTCATTTACAAGCCTTAGCCGCCAGCGTTCTGTCCTCAATCCCTCGAAACTCTGCTCAAAATTCCCTTTCGAATGCCGTTTGAATCATGCAAAAAGCTTCAGTAGAACTCGAGTTATGATTTTTTGCTGATTTGGGTCGACATAATGTTGGGTCGACATATTGTCGGGTCGACATATTGTCGGGTCGACATAATGTCGGGTCGACATAATGTCGGGTCGACATAATGTCGGGTCGACATAATGACGGCCCGACAATATGTCGACCTGACATTATGTCGACCCAAATCAAAAAATAGTCATAACTCGAGTTCTACTGAAGCTTTTTGCATGATTCAAACCCCATTCGAAAGGGAATTTTGAGCAGAGTTTCGAGGGATTGAGGACAGAATGTTGGCGGCTAAGGTTGATATATGAGAACAGAAGGCTGGATGGAGAAGAATGAGAGGTGGTAGAGAAGGCTGATCGATGAGGGCATCGTCGAAGCTGCAGTGGAGGCAGTTCTGGTGCTGGTGGACTGACTGCTGCTTCTCTTCCTCTGGCTCCCTCGCAGATCAGCTCCTGTTAATGTGAATGTGGCTGGAGAACTGGGCTGTAGAGGCATCGTCGAAGCTGCAGTGGAGGCAGTTCTGGTGCTGGTGGACTGACTGCTGCTTCTCTTCCTCTGGCTCCCTCGCAGATTCAGCTCTTGTTAATGTGAATGTGGCTGGAGAACTGGGCTGTAGAGGCATCGTCGAAGCTGCAGTGGAGGCAGTTCTGGTGCTGGTGGACTGACTGCTGCTTCTCTTCCTCTGGCTCCCTCGCAGATTCAGCTCCTGTTAATGTGAATGTGGCTGGAGAACTGGGCTGTAGAGGCATCGTCGAAGCTGCAGTGGAGGCAGTTCTGGTGCTGGTGGACTGACTGCTGCTTCTGTTCCTCTGGCTCCCTCGCAGATCAGCTCCTGTTAATGTGAATGTGGCTGGAGAACTGGGCTGTAGAGGCATCGTCGAAGCTGCAGTGGAGGCAGTTCTGGTGCTGGTAGAGAAGGCTGATCGATGAGGGCAGAAGGCCAGTGTAAGTTGAGAAGTCATTTACAAGCCTTAGCCGCCAGCGTTCTGTCCTCAATCCCTCGAAACTCTGCTCAAAATTCCCTTTCGAATGGCGTTTGAATCATGCAAAAAGCTTCAGTAGAACTCGAGTTATGCTTTTTTTGCTGATTTGGGTCGACATAATGTTGGGTCGACATATTGTCGGGTCGACATATTGTCGGGTCGACATAATGTCGGCCCGACAATATGTCGACCCGACATTATGTCGACCCAAATCAAAAAATAGTCATAACTCAAGTTCTACTGAAGCTTTTTGCATGATTCAAACGCCATTCGAAAGGGAATTTTGAGCAGAGTTTCGAGGGATTGAGGACAGAATGTTGGCAGCTAAGGTTGATATATGAGAACAGAAGGCTGGATGGAGAAGACTGAGAGGTGGTAGAGAAGGCTGATCGATGAGGGCATCGTCGAAGCTGCAGTGGAGGCAGTTCTGGTGCTGGTGGACTGACTGCTGCTTATCTTCCTCTGGCTCCCTCGCAGATTCAGCTCCTGCGCTACCAGCATTCAGCATTCTCCATCTGGACTTGTTCTTCTGTCCTCACGATCAGCCTGTTCTACCAGCATTCAGCCTTCTCCATCTGGACTTGGTTTTCTCTCCTCATCGATCAGCCTTCTCTACCAGCATTCAGCCTTCTCCATCTGGACTTGGTCTTCTCTCCACATCGATCAGCCTTCTCTACCAGCTATCTGACTAGACCTACACTCTACCTTCTGCCCTCATTGATCAGCCTCTACAAGCTGTCAGCCTTCTCCACCTGTAAACCACCATGCCAAAGTTGATGCAAAATATTACAAATTAAAAAATATTTATGGAATATGGCCATAATTTTCGCACTACCATGCCAAAGTTGATGCAAAATAAGGCAAAATAAAGAATATTTTATGGAATAAGGCCTTTAAAAAATCACCCTAAAATCGGCTAATAAAATCAAGTTGAAAATATGACAGAATATGACTCTTAGGCAATAAATTAAAATGAAAATACAAATTTCTGAAAAATATAGAATAAATAGGAATAAAAATATGGCCAAATTATAGAATAGAAATACAGTACATTTTATAATTTTATATTTTCACAAAATATAAAATTACAAAATCAGAAACACTGGGCCGGGGGGAGTAGGGAGGGTGGAGAAGTTGAAGCAGCGCCTGACCAGCAGAGCCACACCGCCACCTCTGCCGCCGCCAGTGTCCCGATCCTTTCTGACAATTTTAAAGTCTGTTCCAGAAACAATGAGATTGTCAGGAAAATCATTACATAAGAAAGTTTCTTGCAAGGCCCAAATGTCATACTGTCCCGCAAGTGCTTCAGCTTTGAGTTCTGCTACCTTTGCTTGACTGGCTATGGAACGTGCATTGCAGGTCACAAAACGGAGATCCAGACTAGAATGGCTCAAAATCAGTTTCCCTTCTGACTGCTGGAGGGAAGCGACTTATCAGAGGAGGGGCGGTGGGAAGCGGAGGAGCTGAGGGCAGGGCGGGACTGGGTGCATAGGTGGGAGCCGTCCTTGGTCCTCGGTCGCCAGCTGGACAGCCACTCCGACCAGCCGCAGTCCCCCGCTCCACTCCACTGAGCCCGCCCTCCTTCCTTCTTCACCAGCCGGAAGTGTCTGTAGTCCACGAAGAACTGCTCGTCCACGCTGTCGATGCTGGCGTTGAGGAGGTTGCGACGCTCTCGTAGCTGGGCCAGCAGCAGACGCTCTTCAGCTGTGCGTGACGGGTTGATAAACAGGGCCTTCCAAGGAGAGTCGGGGGCTTTGAGAGTCTTGCGGACGTCCGGGTTCAGCAGCTGCCTCTGCATCGCAGCCGATTCCAGTGTCACCTTCAGCTTGCGGGGCTGGCCATTGCTTGGGTCCTGGGTGCCGAGTCGGTTGCAGGTGAGGGGGGTGATGGAGTGATTGAGCCCGGTGTAGGCGAGGAGGTCGAGGAAGAGGGCCATGTCGGAGGTGTCCGCGGAGGGGCAGGGCATGCCGTCGATGATGACGGTGCGCAGGCGCACCTCCTCGTCTGCTACTTCTTTCATCCCGCTGGCTACTGCTTGGCTGACGACCTCGGCGTAGGAAGGCTTGCTGCTGGCGCTGGCTGCCTGAGTAGGGTTGAAGGAGGAGAGGAGGGTTCCCACCGTGTCGGCCAGGGACTTCACGGTCTGGGTCAACTCGGCCACCTCGCTGCTGACTTTCGGGGCTCCGGGGGTGTTGCGGCAGTCTGGGCAGGAGATTTCGACGCAGGGGTGAGCAAAGGCCTTGGCGAGCTTGGAATTTGGGCGGCAGTCTACGGGCTTCTCTTCGATGAGACAGGAGAGGTGGCTCCAGGCTGAGCACCGCTGACAGGACACCAGCTCCGACTCGTTTCGGCCATTGCAGAGCTTGCAGTGGTTCTTAGCTGGGGCCATTGGGGCTTGGGAAGCTTGCTGATGCAATCGACTGGCACTCAGAGAGTTCAATTCAAATGTTATTTGATAGGTAGATTCTGCCAAAGCATTGACAGGTTTCGCATGATTCTAGAATTGTCTAGAAGTACAGCACAATGTGTCTAAGGATGTTAAGTAGTTGCATCAATTAGAGCAAAAAAAACGATAATTAATAGGTAGTTTCCTAGAGCTTAACTAAACCCTGGCAATTTAGCCAAAACTTTCAAAATTAATTCAAGAACTGTAACTAATTCAAGAGCTGTAAACTGTAATGACTCTCGCAGTTTGCAAAGGAACCAGAGCTGTAATCCAGTTTGGCAACTCTAGGCAAACCAGTAGGTTTTTTCCAATTGATCAAAACTCGCGAGAAATCTGCAGATAGTCAGTTTTTTGCGTATATTGTTAAAAATCTATTGTCCAAAGGCCTACCACTATTCCCCCAGCCATACCCAGTAAGTATTCAATCGGCCAACTAGGTAGAGGAACAATTGTCTGATGTTGATAAAGCCTTATTATCGTGAATGAGTAGTCAAGTGGCTTGAAATCTTGACCTAAATAAGTGAGTGTCCGGTTTAGTCTCTACACGCTAAGATTAACTTTCTATTTTATATCCCAAAGTAAAATAAAAACTGGTACCATCGACACGTTAAATTGAATCTCTTTCCTCCTAAATTGGAATGGACCGATCAAAAACGTTAGGAAATACATCTACTATTAGTGGGATCTGCTTCCTATGGCGTTTGCATTTTGTTTTTACGCGTACGTGGAAGAAGCTACGGAGCTTTTAATGCCATAGAAGCTGGCCCGACACATTTCAATAAAGAAGAAGAAAGGATAGATTCCTACCTTTGTTTCCTACCTCGACATTGCCAATGTTACCAGATATGTTTCTTAACTAAGCTTCTGCTTTGTCAATATTTGCCATTCGTCCCTTTCAAAGGTTGCAAGCATTCCAGGCTTTGGAATCATTTACGCTTCAGAGTTGTATCACAAAGATTTCGCCTTCGATTTTCTTCGTTCTTCGCCAGATTTGTAAACTCGGAATTTGGTCAGAACGCAGCTGGGCGGAGTGCAACTGCTTGCTCTGACATCAGCCGCCTTTCTGATGCAGCTTTTTGGAGGTCTGAAAAACAAACGCGATTAAAATTTCCTTTTTTAACAAAGAAAAGTCCCTAAAAACAAAAGGAATGCTTTCCGACGTGGCTAGAAAAACAGACACTAGTTTAATTTGATGATTTGCTTTATTTGCTTAATAGTGTAAAATGTTCATATTTCACCCACATCAATCCCATTCGTCGCAGTGTTAGGGGCCGCGAAGGACAAGTATTTTGGTCTAACGAATTGCGGTCTGCAGATAAGAAATGCAGATATAGCTGTTTGATCATTTTTATCCTGCTTTTAGTTAAAAATAGTAATTTTATCGGTCCTCGAGATGTTTAGATGATTGCCAGAAAAAAAATTGGCCTGATTGGCCCCTGTCATTCCGCGCACTCTCCTTTTTTTAAAATACGCTAGTTCTCTGATTTTTAACCAGTTTTGCACACCCGTTTTTTTGGTAATCGTTATTTTGTCAGTTAGGTGACTTATTGAATTTTGAAAATAAGCGTTAGCTAAATCTTTCCGTTTGAAGAGTTGACAAGAATTTGGTAATAAATTTGCAAATTTTCCGAAAAAAAATTTGAAATTAGGCTCTAATAACTCAAAAATGGGCAAATAAATTGGTTAATTGGTACTAAATTAGTAAAGGCAATGTTCTACCCTTCGCAGCAAAAATCGATTATTGAGTTCTTATCATTCAGCTCCAAGCCCTTTTGTTCAAGCCATCTACAGATCAAGTAGAAAGTAAAATCTAGCAAATCGTGAGAAAAGACCAACGCGCACTGAGCCCGACATTCATCCCATAGTTGCCATTTTATGTCATTTGTGCAGGGCGCCGATGCTGGCTGTTCGCTGAAACTTTGCAACTATTCAGCCTCCCATAAGTCTGAAGGCAAACGCAGGAAGCGCAGTCCGTCATTGTTCGGCAGGACATCGACGTTGTCCTGGCTGCACAGAGACAGCAAGGCCAGGGACAGCATTTTAAGCACTGTCAAAGCTGGCAGAGTCATTGCTCCAAGGTTTTACGGGCGACTTTGAAGGCTCTTTAAGAGCAAGCATGGCTGGGAAACTGCAAATTATGCAAAAGTTCTTTTGAACTGGTCCGCCATTTTCTATGGCCGGTTCACACGGATGCTGTTTGGACATAAGAAGTCTGCGATTGCTTTGAAAAGGCGGCTGTTTTGTAGCTCAACAAAATCTCATCAGCTTTAGAAAATTTTTTCGCGAAGCTCAGTGCTTGATTTTATTGCTCTTTGGCGTTGGTATTGAAATCGAAGCTTTATTGCGGCATATGCGCATGAGGCTATTTTGTGGCAATATTATTTCAGTGCAAACTCTCTAAAGGGATGCAAAGAAACAGACCATATTGATCCGCCGACATACCTGACGTGAAATCAATATTTTACCTGACGTGAAATCCCAAGGATAACCTGCACAATACTTCACAGTCGTGCAGATTACGTCAACACAATATGCATGCGGTGGCTAATGGTTACAATCTGTCATGGCTCCCATAACTTACAGTCCTCTCCATTTGCTAGCAGAAGCATTGAAACACTCTATAAATCCCTTTCGAACAATGCTTTCGTTGTCAGCTCGATCCACAATGCAAATCTGGGATTCACTGGAACAAAATAGTTTTCCCAGGTTCCATTGCCAAAAAAAGCAAAATTAACCTGCACTCGATTTTGTTTCTGGTATCTTTGAAGGTTACCCCTCCGAGACGATCGCAATCCACAAGACCCGCACTCGAATGGCAGTATCTGATAGCAGGCGACGATGTGGTTTCGCATCTTCTGCACTCTTTGTGCCCTGTTAGACCAAAAAGCTGTTTAAAAAGGCGATTTGACATTTGATAACTGATTGCTGCCGGTTAAATTTAGCTGCTTGGAACACCGATGGCAGGTTGGCGAATCCGGTATGGGGTCAATTTTGGAGTTGAATTGCGCTGCATTTTTGGCTACGTTGACATCCGGCTTCAGAGAATTGACTTGTAATGCAGAAGAGATTTCAGGAATATTATTTCGGTCTACACCGGAATATGTTACAGTAGTAGCAGATTGAAGCTTTTCCAGTTGCTGAATAAGGGTCGCAGTAGGCAGATGAAGTTTCGGTGACTGATGCCCAAGTAAGATGAAATGAAGCGAAGCATCTGTGGAAGAAGTGGTTGAGAAAGGACAGTCTCCGCAGTGCCATTGAGGTTGGCTGTTTGGATAGCCTAGGTGAAAGCGGCTCAGGTGAATTGGTAAGAATGCTTCCGTCACTTGGATGAAGCAGGTTGGACACTTCATTTTCGATCCTTCCAAAGCACTTTTGGTTGCTGTAAACTGACGTGAATTGGCCAAGCTTGGTGTGCGCTATGTTTGACAATTTTCTTGTCTTGATATGATCTACCATTGACACTGTTTTTGACATTGACATTTTAGAACAAGACATTGACTATTGACAATTTTAAAACAAGGCAACAACCTGGCTTTTTTGTATCACTTGAATAAGCTCTAAACATCTGGAACTCGTACAACGGGATCAGAACTTTCCCGGACTTTTCTAAAAATAGCACTTTTTTGAATCAGTCTAGTTAGTCGGGCGCATTCGAAACAAGGTATTCTCGGCGGTTGCCAAGATGCGCGGCCTCACATCAAGACACCACCTAAATGAAAATGCATGCCAAAATTCAACAGATTTCAGTGAAAAACCACGAATTATGCATGTTCCGATTTTTGAAACATCAAGATTTTAGGTTGTTTGACTATAAATCGAGTAATGCTAATTATTTCAAAAATTCCTTTTGCCTGCTTCAAGATACC
>JASANA010008155.1:0-49896 GCA_030248095.1 Ptycholaimellus sp. GST1_10
AAGGAGGTGAACTGCACGACAGGGAGGACGAGGCGGTGGAGCTGTGTGGAAGCGCGGGAGTTGCTCCTGCGACGGCGAGGCAGACTGCCGCGACGCCTCCGACGAGCGGAACTGCTCCCTGTTCTCCTGCGCCCCCCAGCCACTTCCAGTGTGAGAAGTGCTGGGTGCGCCGAGACCTGGAAGTGTGACGGGAGTAGTTATTGCTGGGGACAGCGTGATGAGGAGGAGGCCGCCTGCGGCGGAGATGAGGGGCCTTGTGGGGAGGAGGCATTTGTCGGCGGCAGTGGAGAGTGCATCAATGCCACGCTGGTCTGTGATCGCCGGCCCAACTGCAAGGATGCCTCTGATGAATCGCCCATTTACTCCATGGACAAGTGCAGCAGGGCCACCAAGCGACCCTGCGAGCACAAATGCATCGACCTCTCCATCGGCTTCAAGTGTAACTGCAACAGAACCTACTACAAACTGGCCGATGATAAAGTCACTTGCAAGCTGAAGCCAGGGGACCCCATCCCTCTTGGCTGGTCCTTGCCAACCAGCACTACATCCACAACCTCTCCATGGACGGCTCCAAGTACGACCTCAGGTCCAAGGGCTTCGAGAACGCTGTGTCCCTGGACTACGACCTGAAGGAGCGCATGCTGTACATCGCGGACATCGGGAAGCAGCGTCTGCCCCGCATGTGCTGGGACCAGGCCGACCCCAACACCACCCCAACACCGAGCTCCTCCTTAGGCACAACGTCTTCGGCATGGAAGGCCTGTCCGCGGACTGGCTGGCTCGCAAGCTCTACTACCTCAATCGATCGGAGTGGACCCTGAGGGTGTGCGAGCTGGACGGGCGCTACTGCAAAGTGTTGCTGCGGAACCGCTTCATGCAGCTGCATGCCCTGGCGACCTATCCGGGCAAGGGCTGGCTCTTCTTCACGGAGTGGAGCCTGAGTCCCTACATTGCCCGCGTCGGCATGGACGGCACGCAGTTCACCAAGATCATCCAGAAGGACCTCGGCTGGCCCAACGCCATCGCCGTCGACATGTACTCTGAGAAGGTGTTCTGGGGCGATACTCATTTGAACGAGATGGGCTTCGCGGACCTGGACGGGAGCAACAGGCACCACGTCCCGGTCACCAAGAGCCCGCACATCTTCTCCATCGCCGTCTTCAGGGACTGGCTCTGCTGGTCCGACTGGAACCTCAAGGAGAAGACCATCCAGCTCCCCAACGACCCACAGGAGGTGGAAGAACTGGGCAACATGGAGCTGGTGCTCAGCAAGGAGGACATCCTCATGTGCAGCCTCTACGAACTGCTCAGCTACGCCAAGGGCATTCAGACCGAGCCCAAGGCCAAAGCCCGGCGCAAGCAGCCGGCCAAAGAGCTGGAGGACGAGCCTCTGCACCTCTCCCTGCCCAGCCTGAGGGAGACCAAGGCCAAGCAGACGGAGCTGCGGGAGGGGCGCTTCTTCGTCTGGCTCTCCAAGCTGGCCTCGCCGGCGAGCCGTCCGCACCTGTGGCAGGTGACAGCGCGGAACCTGGCCCTGCGCTGGCGCTTCGTGGGAGGAGGAGGAGGAGGGGAAGACCAAGTACGAGCAGGACCCGGCCAACAAGCGCGGCGTGGTGCCCTTCTTCGAGGAGGAGGCCGTGCTGCTGCTGCAGGCTGAGGCGGCCAAAGAGAAACAGTGGGGGACATAATGGAACGTGTGGAGCGGATGACGCGACAGAAGCTGGAGGAGCTGGAGGGTCAGGTGAAGAGCGGGGAGCTGAGAAACTCCTGCCTCGTCTACGCCAGCCACAACTCCAAGGAGATGGGCACCTCCGACTTCCGCCGCCGCTGTGGCGTCTGCAACACCCGCACAAAGACTGTCAACGCCATCACCTTCTCTGACCCTGCAAGGCTGGAGGAGGTGAAGTGGAAGAAAGAGGCGGACGTCAAGGTCCACTTCGTGTGCACTGAGCCCTGCTTCAAGCGCGTCAACGAACTCCTCGACCTCATCCACTTCCGCACCAACTGCATCAATCGAACGGAGAATGCAGCCATCTCTGCCTCATTGGCCCCGATGGATTGACCGCCCCCTGCGCCTGTTTCACCATCCCAACCATCCTCAACTACTCCCCTCCAACTTCTTGCCCGTTCCCCCGTCAATCCCTTCCTTCCTTCCTGCCAGCCTTCAGCAGCCATAAAACAGAATTGAACTTCATCTTTAATCCATCCAACATTTAAAGTTTAATTTCATACTGAAAATTTTCTATTGAGTTCCAGCTATTCTACGGAGAACTTAAAGCGAAATTTATTTGATGTTTCTCAATTTCGCTCTAGCTCTTTGAACTCAGAAAAGCAACTTAACTTATGTAGACGAATCTTTTTACAACTCTGTAAATCCAAATTCTTAAAGCAATGACCATCTGCTAAATCAATAGTTTTACTACAAAACTTAAGCTAAAATTATTGATGTCAGTTAAAATAGTTTCATCTTATTTTTGGGCAAATTATATCAAACCTAACAGTAAAATTACCTTTAGGTTTTCATGAAATAGATTTTAAGATTTTCCATAAATCCAGAAAACTAATTTTCTCCTAACTGATTTCATAAAGTTTAGTTTAGGCTTAATGAGTAATCCCGAAACTTCATCACTGACTTTACGAACAAATGTTAATGACAACAAAGATAATTTAGTTTTAATGTCCTCTTCGAAATCAACATTGAAATATCCCAAAACCAATCAGTTAAAACTTGAGCTAATATGCATCAATAATTTTATGAAAATTTGCTTAATCATTTAAAATTCGAAACTCAAATTATTCCAAAATCTCAAAATTCGCTGCTTGGTTGAGACCCCCTACCCTTGACCCTATCAGCTTACTCAACAGTCAAATTAGTTTATGATCCCCTGCTAGCCTCAACAGTGTTCACTTCCTCTGGTCTGTTGAACTGCCTAGACTCTAAGGTCCCGTCCTCTGCCTGCTCTAGCCCCCTTTCCCATCGTGATCCAACCCAACCTTCCTTGTGGCCCGCGGGAGCGCTGTGGCGTATCGGAAGCCAGTTTCCGGCCAACCTTGAAGGGCTGCACTGCCCCGCCCCCTCTTCCGGTTCCTTGACGTCGAGGAGGCGGGCGGAAGGGGGATGCGATTCAGTCTGTCTATTTTCCCCAAGATGCCCTAACCTGTTCCGCTCTCCTTCCCGGCTCTTCCGGGCCTCTTCCGGTGACTTACGAAAGAGAATCTCGCTATGTTCCTGCTGTTACACCACAGTTAATGTTCTACTGACAATCTTGCTCAACCATTGCTACTTCATCAAAATACCAGATTCAAGAGTTGTCTTTGAATATGAAGCATTAATGAAACATTAATGACTTAGGCAACCGAATGCGTAGTTTACTTATAGAAAACGATTCAAAGTATGGAGAGGGCAGGCTAACTGAAGCGGTACTCATGGAAGGTGTTGAGGTAGCCCCAGTGTTCCCCTGTATGCAGCCGAAGACGACAAACATTAGGTGGCCCGCCCCCTTGGCCATGTGCCCCACCGCACGGTTGGGCAGACGAGCAGGGCTGCTGCTTTTAGACGTCAGCAGAATCCTTCAAGGTCCTCCATCCTCATGAGCCCTCAGAGGGGGCCAGAATGTTACCGGACTTTCCGGCAAAATACCTCCTTTTCCAATCCTCCCAGAAGTAGGGGCTTGTAGGGGCTTGTCAAGCCAATGCTTGTTTTTGATCTAGTAAAAAAGTTCAAGATCATGACTTCATAACTACGATTGCGCAGTCTAGACCTTATAATTACTTTATCGCTTACTGAAACATCGGCTGGTCTGGTCAAATACATGATTTGCTGAGTCACCTGCATTTTGTTTTTGAGTGCAATGGGAAGAACCACTGAACTGCGCGCTAAAATAATGCAATTGTCTAAGAAGCAGATTTCAGTAGTAGGTGTATTCCTTCGACTTCAAACTAGAGCTAAAAAGAAGATATGAGGATCAAATTAGGCTTGCCGATAATAACAGATATAGTTAGCACTATATTCTGTTTCTGCTTTGTCCGTGTTTACAAAAAGCAGTATTCCATTTAAAATTGTTTAAAACGCCTTATCATTTCAGTCACCAATTCATATCAAACGACGAGCTAGAATAGGCATAAGAATAGCTAGAATATATGGCAGAAACACAAGATTATGGCAGATACACTAAATAATTCTAGATTTGCTAAAATAGCGAGCTTCAACTGAACAAACCAGGGGGTAAGAAAAATAGAGGCAACATGAGCTGGGAGTAAAAGGAAGTCGGATAGGGCGAGCGGTGCACCGGGTTGGAGACTGGCCGAGTTTGCCTTGGTGTAGAGGCTGAGGCGTTGCTGACCATCGGCTGCTGCATCCTCACCTGGCTCCCTTCCAAGCCTGCCAAGGACTTCGTTTCCCTACCCACTTTGGCTCCTGGGAGAATGAAAAAGGGAACTGCGAATATTGGACCAGTTACAGCAGGCCATGCCGAGATTGATGATGGCGCAAAGGAAGTGAAGCAGGGAGAAGGCCGTGATGGCAGAGAGCAAGTATGAGTAGGGATAGAGGCGGCCATCCAGAATGCTCATTTTTAGAACATCCTTCTTATCCACCCACCCCACCTGCGTCCGCAGATGAGTGGGAGAGGCTCTTCCAGGCGGAGCTGAAAGAGGAACCGGGTGAGCACTGGCGTCCCGTACTGCCCAAACATAGAGGCCGCTCGTGATGATGCTGATCGGGCTGAAGACAGCGGAGTTGACGATGGAGAGCACGAAGTAGGTGACAAAGAGGCAGCTGAAAGAGTGGATGAGGAGAATAAAGAAAAAAATAAATAAATAAATAAATGGATATGGCAGTGGTAGGCAACCGACGACGGAGGCAGAAGAAGAAGAGAATGGCGAAGGAGTCGGCTGTCAAGCTGAACAGGCTGGCGAAGATGAGGAAGCAGGAAATGGCTGGGAAGTAGAAGTAGCGTCCCAAGCCAGTTGCTGCAATGCTAATCCTTTTCTGCTGATACTCTGCGCCAGAAACGCTTAGCGGCAAGATCAAGTAAATATCGGATCGGTGTCAAAATAGGGTGGTTTCGAAATTTTAAAATAAAAACATGCCTAAACACAAATAATCACTTTGATCCCCAGTCAGAAAGTAGGGTCGTTCAAAAACTTCCAGAGATGTCTAAGTCTCAGAAATTAGGTTGCCCCAAAATATTAACTATTATAGCATCGACTTGGAAAGAAATATGTGCGGGAGATATTGGGATATTAAATACTTGTAAAAATTTAAAAATGTTGAAAAATTGAAATCTTTTTGTTTTTTTTGAAATATGAGATTAAAAAGGTTGAACTTGACGTAAACTCACTTTCGAAGTTTACACTGATACTCATTGGCAGGTTACTGCCATTGGACGATTCTCTCAACGAATTTGTAGATTCTGATAAACAGTGACATGATGACCAGATAAACAATGACCAGCTATGACTATTTTTACTACGTAGAAACAATTTTGGCTGGAATACCAAAACTTTCGTCTCAATTGGCGTTGCCGTTCCATTGTGACACAATTTTTCTTAAACCGATATATCTCATTCTAACTGCCATCTATAGCCCTGCGTTTCCCAATTTGACGCGCCCCGTTCACAGCCCAATTGTTAGACGGTACAGTCTTTGACGGTTTAAAATGCTATTATCCAGCTAGAAGATGACAAAATCGCTGGGGGGGGGGGGCTCAAACAACCAAAAAACTGCTTCAAAACCCATTGCGATTGAAATGGGTAAGGTGTGGTGGCTGACCCAGGCTGAGTCCGATGAAGGTGCAGGTGAGGATGAGCTGGACGCCGAGCAGCAGCTGGAAGCAGCGGAGGCCGGAGAAGCTCTCCATCTGCTGCGGCACCATCGGCGTCCTGGTGGCCGGGAGAATCTGCGGAGGGGCCGGAGGGGCGCTGGGCTGGACCACATTCACGTTCCAGGCCGGGGCCTCACTCTCCCACGCCTTCTGGCTACCCATCGTCTTATTCGCTTTCGTCCCTCACAAAGCCAAATGGGCATTTTGTGACACCGCCATTTGAGGATAAGAACATTTTAACACCCTGGCTTTTAGTAAAACCTCTTATCCTAGCTTCAGCTTAGTTTTTAGATTAGGCTTAGAATTATGCTTAGGCTTCCTATCAGGCGTTGTACTAGGCTTTCTGCTTAGCTTGAAAAACAAACACATTTGAAAAAAATTACTAAATGCATGCCTGGAGAGCCTGTTATTTATTTGTCAGGTTACTAAGAGACCTTTTGACTCACTCAATTTCAATTGGCAGCGCTTTGAACGAGGAGGTACAAACTGCTGCCGAGCTGAAGGAATCTTTGAAGCGTTTTGGCTGCTGCGCCCTTTAACGAATAAACGTAGGAAGCCCTGAGAACAAGTGAATTGGGTCATGATAGCTAAAATTGAAAGCCTGCAGGGTCATGATAGAGACTTTTTATGTAGTGCCTGAATGGTTAACTAAACTGCTTGACGCAAAAATCTGCTTGATTCTAATAAAGCATAACACCGGCTAGTTTGAGCAAATGTTTTTTGGGTGAAGCTTGGTCCATAATAAAAACCTACAGCTCGCGTAAAGATTTTGGGTTGATCCAGATAGCACTGAATAATGTGAAATTTGTCTGGTTTCAGTTCCACAAAAAGTCAGCGTCGACCCTTGTCATCCGTCATGCTGAATCCTTTTTGCACAGGCCAGCTGCACCAGGCTCGATTCATGCGTGTGATTCAAGAACTTCGTCCTTCGCCCTATTGTTACTTGAATAGCTCCAAAGGAATTCACCTGACCTGACTAATCGCTAGGGACAATGGCATGACAGCTTCACTTCTAGTAATAAATATCTGGTACCATCGGCAGGCCAAATGTGAGGCTCTTTTCTCCAAAATTTGCAATTGCCTCGAGAAAAAAGTCAGGGAAATACATTTCCTACTAGTGGAATCTGCTGCTTGGACACTTGTATTTTGTTTTTGGCGCGCAGTTCAGTGTCTCTTTCCATGCGCGCCCAAAAACAAAATGCAGATGACGCAGCAGATTCCACTAGTAGGAAATGTATTTCCCTGACTTTTTTCTCGAGGCAATTGCAAATTTTGGAGAAAAGAGCCTCACATTTGGCCTGCCGATGGTACCAGATATTTCTTCCACTTTTAATATAGGATAAAATGTATAAATACAAATTTTATATTGTTGATTATATATTTAAAATTAAAATTTTTTTCGATATATAAAAAATTGTAAAAAAAACATGTAAATTCGAAATTGAAAAATATAATGCAAAATTATTGGCACAACTTATTTTACAGAAATTTTCTTTACTTATACTCAGGGCAGTCGATTTTTGGGACAAAATAGCTTTAATTTTGGCCTGGCGATGGTACCAGTTGTTTTCTCAACTTCAAAGAAACAAAAACTAAAAACGAATGTGTGAGAAGGATTCGAACCTTCGAGTTTCAGTCATATGCACAATCGCTTACACCACTACACCACTGGTCCATATGACTTGATTGTGTAACTAAAGAGCTAAGATTTAATAAATACTTATGGCCCAGGGACCCGGGGAAAGGGGATTGGGGGAAGAAATGAATACCTACTATCGTCCATTGAATAGATGCGGAGGAGGAGGAGGAGGAGGAGGAGGAGGAGGAGAAGCAGGAGTTCGGACACATGGTTTTTTGCATTTTTCATTGTAAAATAAATCGAATTATGCAAAAGTCAAAAAAGAAACTATAGTCAATTCGATGTTGCTCTTTCCAGTGCAAAAAGAATCAGAAAGATAGAAGCTTCCTGTGAGGCGCTAGATCCTTATCAAAATTAAGATCTAGCAATAACCCTCAAAACATACACCTGGGTCGAAAAGAGGGGCTGGGCGCTGACACTCCGCTAACGCTCCGTTCGCGCCAGCCCAATGGTAGTCACAAATTGCCCCTTATCGCCATAGCAGTATAATACCCGCACGCCAGATGTTTCACTGGCTCCACCTATTGAACAGATTACGCGCTGTGCTCAATGCTTCCATCAGCAGCAACATTGTAATGTATTGTAATACAGGATAGTTCTTTGAGCTTCTCTGCAAGCGTGTTCAGAGTCTCAGAGCTTTAGTGATTTCTAAAAACGAATTACATTTAGATAAAATCACGCACTCAGTGTTGATAGGTTCAACTATTTTAATTTTTTTTAAAATTGATACAATTAAAAAGTGTCAGGCCGAAGCATTGCTGGATCATGCCGCAGTAGGCACAGCTGCAGATACCGTCATAGTCTTGCGACGCATAGAATTATCAAATCATTATTGCGCCCTTTATAAGAAGAGGCGAAAAGTCTATGCCTCACATCCGCTCTGGGAAGCAAGCTTAAATCGGGGAAAAGATGCTGCTGCTCTGCTTGCTCGCACTCTCTGCGTTTCTGGCGCAAGTTAAGGCATTTTTTGGAGTAGTGTGAAATGGAGTTGGTATAAGTTAGGGAAGGACAAATGCATCGATGTGCGTCGAAACTGCTACAATTACGAGGCCTGTACCCGTGACCCGAAGAAAGTAACAGCGGAGGTCTTGGCGCTCAAGCGCAACGTCAGCGTAGATGGAAAAGGTCCACCCATTATTTTCCATGTATTTCCGTGTCCATTATTTGTCCGCTTTTCAGAATGCATGCCGTGGCTAGAAGCGATTATGATGGACTATGAGGATGAGGACATGGGAGGATTCGAGGAGTACGAAAATTGAGGCCTACAACGGAGTTGATCTAGAGGAACTAGGTTACTTAGGGATTTTGATTGAGCCTAACTTGTCTGCTGCTGCAGGCAACTACTGTGCCCCTATTTTAACCGGCTTCGAACCATATTGCTACGTCAGGGAGAAGGGATATAAACAGTACGTGGACTGCTACAAAAACTGTGATTTTTACTGAAGGGATTACTGCTTGAACTAATCTGAGGAAGTTATTGATTGAAAACTATAATTAAGCTGAAATAAAAGAAAGAAAATGTCTGTGCTGTTCAAGTACCCTGAAAATGTTTCTTTTCTAACACGAGCATTTTCATAACCTTTTAAACAAGGAAATAGCCGCGCAGCACCTGCGTCCCAACACTACTGCCACTGCACTAAAGCTCTACAATAACTGTAGTAAAAATCAAAACGATTCTTTTTCCAAACTCTCTCTCACCGTTCGCCTTTCTGCTTCCAGCACAAAGTGACCGCAAAGCAGAACAATGTACTGAAAAGAGATAGATCACTGAGATCACTTTTTCACACAGTTGGCCAGTGCGCTATTAAAATAAATAATTCTTTGATGTAATCAGATGTTTTTCAATGAAATCCGCCATCTGGTTTATATTTTTGATGAGCTACCGTCATTTAGATAGCATGCTATCCCCACATTTTGGCGTTACAATCTTTGCAAGGGCCATTAATGCACCAACAAGGGTCTGATGGAGCGGTTCCCAAAATCCCTGCAAACGCGCGTGTCCTTTAACGAGAAAACAAGTAATTAGAAAATCCTCTCAGCCATGAAGTACAGGGGGAGGCCTTTTCCGTACACCTAACTTTACAAATTTATTTCTCCAGCCCACGCCCTAGAGAGCTGAAATTTGGTATGGAAGTAGGTCCAACCCTCCTTGGTTTACACAAAAATTTGCGGCTCATTTCACCGGATAGAACTTGAGAAACAGTCAATTTTGTAAGGTCACTCAAAAATCGACGCACCTCGACAGCAAACTTTTTTTCACCAGATTTTGAGGCTTGATTTCTCAGCCCCATCAAATCCGTTCGAGCCCAAAATTTAACACAATTTAGTACAAAGTGTCCTTAATTTACATATAAATTTTTGTTTCTCTACGTTCTCCCTGTGGTGAGAAATAGCTTTCGAAATACAACCACTTTTTTCTTTTTTCTATGATTTCATATAATTCTCCAGCTGGACTGGCCCTTAACCACAGGAAAGGGGGAACAGTGTGGTGTACTCCGAAAGCTGCTAGAAACATCAGCCTGAGCAACACCGACATATCCGATCTGCCGCTCAAGTGCTTTTGATCACATCCTCCATTGTCTCTAAATGCTTCGTAGCGGGTTTCGGCACACAGAAAAGGCTGGGAAAGGTGAAGTATAATTCAACATGATTTGTGCAGTTAGAGATCATTGAAAGCATGAACTAAGCCAGTACAAAACTTTTGCTACGACGCCAACTGCTGCAGGTGAAAATAGCGTCCAAAGTTCTGCTTCGACGAACGGCTGAGTACGCGGCGCAATCACCCTTGAGAAAGCACAAAAAAACCCGTGAATGTTCTGGCACCGAGCAAACACCACACTTGAAGTTTACAGTCAGGATAAGGGGATAGTGCCTAAGTTTTCTGCAAGGTGATGTGACTAATCTGCAATGTGATTTCTGCAAGGTGATTTCTGTAAGGTGATTTCTAATGTGACTAGGCGAATCATAGAGTCCACTGTGTCATAGAGCCAGGACTATAAGAATCACGCGCAACCACTTCATCGCTCCTTCCTTCAGCGCAAATAAGGAAGGATTTAGCGGGCAAAATTTGATAAGACTGTGGGTCCAACCAGCGTCAGCAGTGCAACTATTTTTCTCTGGCGGGATTGAGGGGACTCAAAATGGCAGTTGGTTGGGCAAGCCTTGCGCCTTTGTTGCTGCTAGCTCTGGGCATAGACGGAACCTGCCACACGGCGGAGAACAGCTGCTCCTTCCAGCTGGGTGACTGGGGCGCCTGCGACCCCTGCAGCCTCCGCCAATCACGCCACATCAACATCACCAGCCCGCCTCACTTCGACGGCTCACCCTGCCCCACCAAGCTCCTGGAGGAAAAGGCTGCTCCTTTTTCATCGCTGCTCAGGCTATCAGAAGCCATTCTTTCAGACCTGCGTCCCCCATCAGGCATGTCCGGCTGAGCTGCCTTGCCCCGGGCAGTTTGAATGCCGCCTACTGGAAGGGCCGACCCGCTGCATCAACGACTCGCTCCTCTGCAACGGTTCGCAGGATTGCCTTGGGCAAGTTTAGTGGCCACAGTTTTTTGGCATTTTAAAGGTGAAGACGATTGCGGCAACAATCGAGACGAAGTCAACTGCACATACACGGAAAAGTTCAGCAGGTTTGGCTCATGGTGGACGCAGAGCTTGGAATCGAAAGCAGCTGTTATGAAGCTCTGAGCTGGAGTGTCTGGGGCTGGAGAAGGTGCCGTACTTGGACCAGATCGGCTCCGGCATCCAGATCACCTCCGACGACTTCCTCGGCAAGGTCCTGGACAATGACCGCTTCCACGGCTACTGCCGTCGGGCGCACGACGCTGACACTCTTAAAGTTTTACGTCTTTCATCTTCTGAGAATTATGGCAAAATCATTCAAGCTCTACATCAGAGGTTTAAAGGCCTTTCTCGTAAAATTCGGATTCAGGACGAATTTTCCACACTTTTTTCTATCCAAAAGCTAGCCATTCGACCAATGACCACATTTCCTAGCATCACTCATTTCCTAGCAATCGATGCCCGAAGCAAATGAATGAGCAGGTGTACCGTCTGCCGTACAACGTGAACAACTTCCACTTCCACGTGAAGACGAAGGACAGTTTGGACGTGGACAGCTTCGACAGTCTCCATCAGTACAGCAACGAGCAGGACAAGTCCAGCTCCTACAAGTGGCATCAGGACGCTTCCTTCAGTAGAGCTTCGCAGCTTCTGAGTCCCACAATTGTCCCTCCCCTCACACAGAGCACGTTGAGGCGGCTGGGGTGTGAAGGTGGACGAAAGCCTTTCCTACTCTCACACGGACACCTGGAAGCGCATCTACACCAGCATGAAGGACACCCAAAATGTCCTCTTCACCGTAACGTCCTGCTTCCACAGAGCAACTTTAAAAAGCCCTAGCCTCTGTTTGAGGTTCAATCGGAAGTAGAAGTAGCCCAGTTTATCATGAAAGGCGACAACCTGCTGCTGGACTCCTTCGTGGAGAACACCATCCGTCGTCTGCCGACAGAGTACAACGCGAAGCCCTACATGGACTTCTTCGACCAGTACGGTGTCTTTGTAAGTCCTCAAAACTCTTTTTGTTTTCCCTCGTAGGCCGGATGATTTGAGTACGTGCACGCGGGGAGTCTGGGCGGAACGTTCCAGCATCACTACGTCCTGGATACCCAGACCATGCGGCAGCACGATCAGACAGTGACCACGATGAAGCAGTGCCTCAAGTTCGACATCTCTGCCTCTTTCGGCTTCTTCGGAGCTCATGCCAGTGGTCAACGATCTTTCACAAAGCATCTTTCGGCTGACGCCTAGTTTCCCTCCCATGAGATTCCGCCCCCCTCCCCATGAAATCGACGACTAATTTCCCCCCAAGACTTTTGACGGCTAGTTTCACGGTTAATACAGGTAACTGGAACAGTTAAGAAGGGAACAGTACTCTTAACACCAGTGGCGGATATAGAATTTTGGTTCGGGGGGGGGGGGAAATTTTTGGTCAAAATTTATATTAGACCAAATTAGACTCTGCGCGCGAAGCGCGCGGAAAATTTTTTTGACAAGATGTATCTAAAAGGGTGAAATTTTTCCCCTTCCTGAAAGTTTCGGGGGGGGGGGGAATTCCCCCCCCCCCGAAATCCGTTCGGGGGGGGGGGGGGGGGAAACGTCCCCCCTTTCCCCCCCTATATCCGCCACTGCTTAACACATATAGTTCCAGTTCTCTTCTTGTGAGTCCTAGTGCTCTAGTTAAGCGTTACGGTTCCATCTTTAAAAAGTGAAATATTTTAGCTAATTGTTCCATTCTTTCTTTGACATCGGAGTGTTCCCTTCTCTTTTCTAGCTGTACTCTTCATCACTTAATATGTTCTGGTCTCTATTAGACATACTGCTCTTTAGTCAACAAGACAAAACAAGACAACAAGACAAAACAAAACGGCATGCACAGCTCAAAAAATCATTGAAAGCATTTGTTTCTTCAAACAGAGAACAATTACACTCTTAAACAGAGCAAAAACAAATGCTCAAATAGAGGACAGAACGGTTTCTGGAATGAAGAGAACAGTTTCGAAAATGAGGGGAACAATTCTTTTCAAAAAGAGAACAATAGCAAAAAATGCAAAAGTTATTGTTCTCATTTTAACTGTTCCAGTTACCTGTATTAAATTCACCCGCTAGTTCCCCCCCCCCCCAAGACACAATTTCGCCTGTTTTCCATGTAAAGCTGTATCAACTATGGGTGTGTGTGGGTATAGGTAAATCACTATAGTAGGTAAAATCTTGTGGGGGAAACTTTCATGGGGGGAAACTTTCTTGGGGGACGAACCTCATGGGGGAATCTCATGGGGGGGGGGAACTAGGCGTCAGGCCATCTTTCTTGGATGCCTAATGATGGATTGCAGCGGACTACGGCTTTGAGAGGTGCAAGGACGCGAGTGGTAATGTGCAGCGGTCGGGGAGTGTGGCATCCCTGAGCCAGTCCAAGGTTGTGCACGTGGACGGGGGGACGACGAAGGCTGCCGGGGAGCTTGTCGGAGCAGCACTCACTGCCAACGCCACCTTCCAGACCACCAAGTTTGCCGAATGGCTTAAAGGTGAGCCTATGCCAACTAAGGCAATGCTTCATGACGCTTCACGACTTGGCTCTGGCCCAATGCTTCATTTAGAACTGAGCAGCTGGTCAGTTGAAAATATGCAAGTCTCCAGAAAATCGAACGCAGAAAGGTGGTTTCAAGACTTAGAAATATTGATTACTTCGTCTGAACATAGCCCTGAGCAGCTAGATACAGACGGAAACGTTGTGAAAACCCTTTCTAAATGTGACCTTCTACTGTCTACTCGCTTTAAAACTTGGGTTCAGGTGTGCAGCAGAACCCGGTGCTGCTCCGTCGAACATACCGACCGGTCTGCCACCTCATCTACAGCGCCCGTGGCCCCGACAAGGACGCCAAAATGGCCAACTGCATGCGCGCTGCTCAGCTTGTCCACATTCTACAGCTTTTCTCCTCCCAGCTCTTCGTGGATAGAGTTGGTTGCCTTGCAGTACGTGCAGCCGTTCACCAGCCACGCATGCGGGGGCTGCAAGAACGGCGGGAAAGCGGTGAACATGCAGGGCCAATGCCAGTGTCTTTGCCCTGCCAACTGGTACGGACAGACCTGCCAGCTCAAGGTTCAGTCTTTCTCGATCTGCAGCGTTTAGAAACAAGGTAATATCGGCTATCGCCAATAGTGCGCAGCCCATTTTCACCATCCTGACAGAACTTTTAACTTTTAATTAGTTTGAATGAACAAGCATTCTCATTACTATGAACAAAAACATCCGTAAAGGTTTGTGCTTAAACAACAGATGAATCGATTGGTTATTTATTTTAAACCTTTTTCAATTGCTCAAAATTGATTGAATTTTGTTTATTGGGCCTGCGCTCCCTAGCGCCAGCCCAATATGCCTGGATAGACTTAGAAACCATGCCACCCGAGGTACCCTCCTGAAATGGCATCACCCGTATTATATTATATATATACCCTTGCTCTATGGCCTCCGGAGCTCTGACTGCCCTGCCCTCCGTGGCATGCGGCCTGCGGCTGCGCAAAAATGGGCCAACCTTCCGACATTCTGCTCACAGCAGGCAAATTTGGCTACTTTTAGGTCGCTGACAACAGCTTCACAGCTTCACAGCTTCAGCCATTCACCAGATACGCCAGAACGGTGAGTGGCAAGGAGTGGCGGGGAGTGCCAGAACGGCAAGAAAGCGGTGAACATACAGGGCCAATGCCAGTGTTTAACCGGCGAAACTCCGCTTTTGTTTCCCCAGTTTACGTTTCAAATTCTTGAACCAAAAAAATTTTCTTCCCCCCCCCAATTTACCAGCTGTTCTACCTTATTTTTTTTGCAAAAAACATACAGAAATTATCCTTTCCCCCAATTTTTCTTGGCAAAAAACATGAAAACATCCCCACCCCCCTTTTTTCTAAAAATTCTCCTGCCCCATCACTGCCAAAATTTGCCCTGACAACTGGTACGGACAGACCTGCCAGCTCAAGGTTTGGGCTTTCTCGATCAGCAGCATTTAGAAAGTAAACAGGGCAACTTTCAGACGTTCTGCTCAAAGCAGACAAAATTAGCTGCTTTAAGGTCGACGATAGCTCCTTTCACAAAAAACTACAAGTTCGTTTTCGGCAGGCCACTGGAATCCACCAGTCTCTCTTTACGTCGCGAAGGACCCAGTCGTTTCAGTTGGTGCTCCGTTTGACCAGGGACCACATGAGTTTACCAAATTCCTTTCAGAAATAACGGACGGAGGAGGAGGAGGATGGGGAGGAGGAGGAGGAGGAGGAGGAGGAGGAGAAGAAGGAGGAGGAGGAGGAGAAGAAGGAGGAGGAGGAGGAGAAGAAGGAGGAGGAGGAGGAGGAGTTCGGACAAATGGTTTTGAGCGATTTTCTCTAGAATTCTGTTTTTTCTGACGATTTCTCGCGAGTTTTGGACAATTTGCAGATGCTCTTTGCAATGCAAAAGTATTAATTGGTACCACCGGAAAGCAGAAATAAAGCTTTTTTCTCCTGAAAAAATCGATTGCCCCGAGTGTAAAGCCAAAGAAATTGCCCTACTACTAGTGAAATCTGCTTGTAGGGCATTTGCATTTTGTTTTTGCGCGCAGTTCTAAGGCTCTTTTCATACGCGCTCAAACAAAATGCAGGTGACACAGACTAGTAGTAGGGCAATTTATTTGGCTTTACACTCGGAGCAATCGATTTCTTCCGGAGAAAAGAGCTTTCTTTTGGCTTGCCGATGGTACAAGTTTTTTCTTCAACTTTAAAAGCATTCAAAAAATTTAACAACTATAAACCTGAAGTCCTATTGCTTGCACCACTACACTACGAATGAAGCCTAAGACTGGACGAGAAGTTATCTATATAATGGGTCGATGGTTTGATGGTTTGATGGTCATTCATGGTTTGATGACGTGTACGTTGATCCGAGAAGACAGGAATGGAAATTGAAGAGTTGCCGGTGGGAGAGAGCCTGTCTACGCACGGGGACATCAAGCTGCCCACGGTCAATTTCGGAGGTGTTCCTGTGGCCACAAACCCTGTCTACATGAACCGACTCAATGTCGGTCCCTATGACAAGCTGCTCAAAAACAAAGCATCCTCCTTTCGCTATCAATGTCTTGTTCACAGCTTGAGACTGGTTATTGAAGGAGGATAAGGTCTACTATCTGCAATCTGACAACAGCAGTTTCGTCAACACCATGGGCAGGTTCAAGGGTGGCTACAGCGTTGTGGTAGACCTCATTTATGATAGACTGGGCTGTATTTCACCTGAACATCCTTATTGAGGTCCTGGACGAGTTCCTGGAAGAGCAAAAGCGGACTGCCATAGATTTTTCCACAATCTTTGACTGCTCCATTCCGAATGATTTTATAACTTGCACCATAGTGGACTACGATGTGGATGTAGCGGACAACTACGTTATCGCCATCAAGGCTCACAGCGCAGCCACTTCCAGCAAGCCAAAAACTTCTGTCTATGTGTAAGAGATTTTGCCTGTATTTGCGGTTCCATGAAAACTCGGTACAATCCAAACTCGGTACAATGCCAAACTCGGTTCAAACCAAACTCGGTACAGAGTCAAACTCGGTACAGTGGCAAACTCGGTACAAGCCAAACTCGGTACAGTGCCAAACTTGGTACAAGGTCAAACTCGGAACAAGCCCACACTTGGTACATGATTCTAGGGCGGAGGCCTTTTTCCAATATTTATGGCTAAAAAACTTAAAGACATATGTTTCAAAAAAATGAATAAGCATAAATACATTGTTTTCAATGAAATCTGTTGTTTTTGTGTAAGTTTGTAAGTCTTGAAGATTTCATCAAGTATTCTTAAAATATTTGTTTAATTTTTTATTTATATACTAACAAAATATAGTTTTTAATATGAAACAAAACTCTATATCCGCCCTTGCCCCAAGGCACCCCCCCCCAAAAAGGAGGAGGGTAACCATTGCTGTGAGGTAAAAAGTATAAAAAAAGTGAAAAGTGGAAAAAGTAGAAAAGTAGAAAGTAGAAACTATTTTTCAGAAAAGTTGGGTGAATTGAAATTGCAAAAAACTATTTTCTGGGTCAGTGAAGTGGAGTGGAAGTGAAGTAGAAAAAAGTTATACTTTCCACCTATTTTTTACTTTCACTTTTTACTTTTTTTTATCACTTTTCACCTAAATTTGCGCCCCCAGATCAAGGTTTTCCCTGCTCTAGAACCCAAAATTTTCTCCCCTGCCCCTATGTTGAAGCGTAGAGGCCCTACGCCACCCCTTTCACTACCGAATGTTGAAGCATAGGGGCCCTACCACACCCCCATGTTGAAGCACATGGACTATACCACACCCCTGTGCAGAAGCACAAAAGAATTACAACATTTTTGTGTAGAAACACAGAGGCCCTAACAGAGGTATCCCCATCCCTATGCTATACAATTAAGGTATCCCCTATCCCTAAGCTATAGCAAAGGTGTCTCCCCCATGCATATGCTGTAGCAATAGGAGGCCCTCCGTCCTTCTTATGTAGTATAAGAGGCTTCCGTCCTTCTCATGTAGCATAAGAAGGTTCCCCATTCATTTACGTAACATAAGGAGGCTCCCCGTCCCATCTGTAAACTGTAACTGTGATCCATAGACATTGTCCTTTCTACCAGGCCCTACCGCACCCCTATTTGGAAGCATAGGGGTATTCCCCATCCCTGTTTTGTAGCAAAGGGGTATCTATCCCCAGACCCCAGTTCCTATGCTGTAACATAGGGAGGCTCCACAGTCCTTCTGCTGTTGTACGAGTTTGCCACTGTACCGAGTTTCGTTTGTACCAATTTTGCCCATGTACCGAGTCTGGATTGTACCGAATTTTCCTGCTACCGTATTGGAGTCCTTTGTGCTGTTTGCATGTCTGACGATTCCAAATGCTTCTCCCATTTCGCCGATTTTCAGGATTGACGGTTTATCTGGTAAGGTACTGATGACAATCCCTGAGCCTTGTGTGGATGAGCTGCTGGACGACAACCTGGGCGTTCATGTCTCCACCACCTGCGACAACAGCATCATCATCTCCTGCCCCGGCTATCACCCCGCCACCATCAAGCTCTACAACGACCAGGGCAGGGCCACCGGTCTCTTGGCTCTTTTATTCTACTCTTACTTCACTTCTCCCACAGCCTTCCACACTGCCTAGGCCTGATCCAACTACCCGGCTTTGACCGTGTCACCGGCCTGCAGCACTTCAATGGCCAGGTCTGGCTGCACACCCTCGACAACTCCTTCGCCGCCTTCGACCTCTCGTCATGGGATCAGGTCTCTCCACCTCTTTATCTCCTCTCACAGCTCATGAGCTTTGGCTGACAGGTGTTCAACCTGCGTCTGCCCTTCGTGGGGGACAGCGGGGACGCCCTGCCCTACTCACAGCTCTTTTTGGACTCTGCTGGCCACCTCCTCGTGGCCCAGGTTTCGGGCCCTTGGGAGTTTTGATTTGTTAACAATTGGTGTCTGGCTCCAGGCGCACACGGATCCAGACTCCTCCCTCCTCCCTCTAGATCGAGGCTCCTATAAGTTCAGCATTCTGGACACCAGCACCCGACGCCCCCTGGCCTATGTACGACTCACTGCCTGGACCTATTGTCAGGTTCGGCCAAAATATTCACCAAATACCCAATTCTAGTCCAAAAGTGCTGGTCTACTAGCTAAGGCTGTCTTGACATGAGATTGGGCATGGGCGCGAAAGAAGATGCTGTTTGGCAGGATGTGGCGACGTTTCGCGGCAAGGCCTTCATCATGTGCCGTGACCAGGCAGATGTTGCCACGCGAGCCATCCTTGTATTTGATTACCTTCGCTAAATCCTTACCTGTCTTTCCTCATTCCTTGCAAAATCGGGCCGTTCAGTTCAACTGGAAAGAAGTCTTAAAGCTAAACAGGACTAAAATAGAGCATAACACTACAACAGGTTCTGAATGCATTTTTCGACTAAAACGTAATATGTACTTTCATGGCCTGTTACATAAAGTACATATTACATATTTTCTGTTACTGAGTGATTGATAATGAAGGACCCTAAGAAGCGAATTGGGCTGGCGCGAACGGAGCTTTAGCGTAGTGTCAGCGCCCAGCCCCTCTTTTCGACCCAGGTGTATGTTTTGAGGGTTAATGCTAGATCTTGAAATTGATAAGGGTTTTTCTCATGACATACGAATTCAATCGCTCTGATTCTTTTTTCATTGGAAAGAGCATCCTCGAATTAGTCTGTACTCGCGAGAAACTGCCATAAAGTTTACAATTTGGTGTAGAAAAATGCAAAACAAAGTGCCGTCGATAAAACCTGCATCGACAGTTTACTCAAAGATACTCTCAAAATCCACATGACTGTATTGTGCTTCATATTTTCAAATGTAGTTGAAATCATATTTTTTGTGCAACAAACATTATAATTCTTTTTGGTGCCTCAATAGAATAGAACCCGCATCATTAGTTTACTCAAAGATGCTCTCAAATTCCGAATGTATAATTGTGCTTTGAATTTCCCAATGAACTCGCAACTTTTGTACAACAAACATAGTATATATTTTGATGCCTTTACGGATAAAACCTGCATCGACAGTTTACTCAAAGATACTCTCAAAATCCAAATGACTGTATTGTGCTTCATATTTCCAAATGTAGTTGAAATCATAACTTTTGTGCAACAAACATTATAATTCTTTTTGGTGCCTCAATAGAATAGAACCCGCATCATTAGTTTACTCAAAGATGCTCTCAAATTCCGAATGTATAATTGTGTTTTGAATTTCCCAATGAACTCGCAACTTTTGTACAACAAACATAGTAGATATTTTGATGCCTTTACAGATAAAACTTGCATCGACAGTTTACTCAAAGATACTCTCAAAATCCACATGACTGTATTGTGCTTCATATTTTCAAATGTAGTTGAAATCATAACTTTTGTGCAACAAACATTATAATTCTTTTTGGTGCCTCAATAGAATAGAACCCGCATCATTAGTTTACTCAAAGATGCTCTCAAATTCCGAATGTATAATTGTGCTTTGAATTTCCCAATGAACTCGCAACTTTTGTACAACAAACATAGTAGATATTTTGATGCCTTTACGGATAAAACCTGCATCGACAGTTTACTCAAAGATACTCTCAAAATCCACATGACTGTATTGTGCTTCATATTTCCAAATGTAGTTGAAATCATAACTTTTGTGCAACAAACATTATAATTCTTTTTGGTGCCTCAATAGAATAGAACCCGCATCATTAGTTTACTCAAAGATGCTCTCAAATTCCGAATGTATAATTGTGCTTTGAATTTCCCAATGAACTCGCAACTTTTGTACAACAAACATAGTAGATATTTTGATGCCTTTACAGATAAAACCTGCATCGACAGTTTACTCAAAGATACTCTCAAAATCCACATGACTCTATTGTGCTTCATATTTTCAAATGTAGTTGAAATCATAACTTTTGTGCAACAAACATTATAATTCTTTTTGGTGCCTCAATAGAATAGAACCCGCATCATTAGTTTACTCAAAGATGCTCTCAAATTCCGAATGTATAATTGTGCTTTGAATTTCCCAATGAACTCGCAACTTTTGTACAACAAACATAGTAGATATTTTGATGCCTTTATGGATAAAACCTGCATCGACAGTTTACTCAAAGATACTCTCAAAATCCACATGACTAAGGCTGTTTTTGTTAGCTCGATTGTTAGCAATATTAGCTCGATTGGATAAGGTGCATTTTCCGGGAATTGTGCCTTTAAGAGGCATTTTGGCTGATGTTGTCACGACGGTTCATCACCGCGACGGTTCATCACCGCGACGTTTCATCAAAACGACGGTTCATCACCGCGACAGTTCATCACCAGCCATGCAATGAATTTTACACACATTTCTTAGTATTCTTTCATTGTTTCTTCCATTTTGCAGTGTCTCATATTGTGTTTTTGTTAAAAACTTTCATATACCTTCATATACAACCAAGTTGATGAAAAATATAGGTTTTATTGAATACACTAGTTTGAATTCCCATTGGTAACTTGCAATTTAAAATTTGTCTGTATTATTGAGTAGACAATATATTTGACTTCAGTTTAAAAAAATCAATTATTGTTTTTCTAAACTTTTTTTCTACCTCTTTGTCAGCTTCAAATTTTACTGTCTTAAATTCTACAACTCTTTAAAAAATATAATTCTAAATCTCGCCATTTTTAAAAATTGATTGTTTCTAAAATAGTTTTTTTATATCTTATAATATACAAACTATTAATCTAATGTACAATCAAATTATAACTACAATTAACTATGGTTACTAAAATCGAAATTATCCTCATAGATCCTTAAGCGGAGGGGGGCTCTCTTGGTGATGAACTGTCGCGGTGATGAACCGTCGTTTTGATGAAACGTCGCGGTGATGAACCGTCGCGGTGATGAACCGTCGTTTTGATGAACCGTCGTGGTGATGAACCGTCGCGGTGATGAACCGTCGTGGAACCTAAGAGGCATTTTGGCTGATGACCAGAATCCCCCCCTAGGCTTCTACCCCCCCTCAACGTTTTACCCCCCCCCCCCCCTCCTGTGAAGTATCCCCCCCAAAATCAGTAATCTATGTACGTATGGGCATGCTTTCAAGGCGATTTTTGGTTTGTTTTTTTTGCACTTCGGGGGATTTCGATTTTGGTGACCAGTATCCCCCCCAAATGCCAAAATCCCTTGATTGATGACCAGTATCCCCCCACCAAGTGGCATCTATACTCCTCAAACCTTGGTGCCAAACTCATATACTGTTCTTGTTTGTATCTTGCGCTTAGTCACACCCGCTGCATAGTTGATAACCCCAAGAATACTGTAAGGAGACGCATGAATGTTGTGTCTATCGCTGTTGTGTCTCCTCCTCCGCACCTCTCTTTCCACTGCGATTTACCTTCACTCTATGCTGATGGGATGAAGAAGCTCTAACTCTCAAACCTGTAGACAAGCCCAAACCTCACAATACAAAGCAAAATTTGGGGGGGGGGGGCTAAACGTTTGGGGGGGGGGGCAAAACTCTAGGTTGGTCCAAAACTGGCATGGTTGGCCGGTAAAAGCCTTGGGGGGGATTCTGGTAATCAGCCGGCATTTTTTGGTAGAAGTGAGAATCGTTGCTCTTCTCGTAGTCCTCATCCGCAGTCAGATCAGAATAAACCGCTCAGAAAAGGAAACTGGAAATAGAGAGATCCGGATGAGCAGGAAGTGTTTTAGTGCCAAAATTTAACCCTAGCAAAAGTGTCCTTCCTATGTTATAACATTTAGCAACTGTGGACCTCGGCACAGAAATATGCACACAGAAAAATTTGTCCACAGAACAAAATACCTGTTCTAAACGTTTTCTGGACCAAAATTTTACGAGCATTTCAAAAATGTAAACATTTTTTGTCGGACTCAATAGGAAATATGCGAAAATGATCGTTTTTGACAAAATGTTAAAAATTGAAATTTAGGTAATTGGTCAAGGATTGAGCCAAGTTTTTAGCCAAGGCTAATTTTGAGGCAAGCCAATGGCACAGGCGGATCAGGGTGATTGTAAGCTTTAGATTAATATCCAATGAGTTTTTACTGAAAACGACCAGGACCAGGCAAGTTTTGTCACTTGAACTTACCAAAACTCAAATTTTCACAAAACTTTTAACCTTCTATCACGTTTGGAGCAGTTGTGAGCCCATTTCTGTATTTTTTGTCCAAAATTAGTGGAGTCACATGCTAATATATATATATATATAATTTCTATCTGGAATGGCCGGGGCCGTGCGAATTCTCAACGGAAATTGACAAACTTTTTTTCTGGAAAGCTAAAGTTTGCCGCTTGAATCCTGGCAGGGTGGAACCGGTCCCCGACAAATAGAAACATTAAATTCCTGAGAAGATAAAAACTTTTCCCCGAAATGGCGTGTTTTCTGTAAAGCAGCTGAACGGCTCCAAATTGCACAGAAGACTTGAGTTTTTTTGTTCACATTCCATATATACCGGTTCAAAATATGTGCTTACTTTTGATTTTGGTTGAGATACCACTGACTTTTCCTTTTGAGTGACGAATTTTGAAACATATTAATATTAATTTCAGCTAGTTTGCTTCGTGGTCACCTATTGGGTTTTGCTCCATTATACTTATTTGACAATCAGATCTATCGGTGCGGGGTTTTCAGAACATGATGTTATTGTTATAATCAAGCAAGTAAACTTTTTATCAATCGCAATGCAGCTTAGTGGAAAGGTCAGATTTCGTTCGCTTACCTCGCTCTTGGATATTCAGATCAAATGTATCAAAAAACCTTAATACAAACTTTTTCAGAAAATCAAGAAATTTTTAGAGGCCATGACCACTTTTTATCTGACCCCCGAATCTTACTGGTGGATATTGGAAAGAAATCAATTTTATACAATGGCCTAAAAGGAGAACTCATACGATGATCTAGTTCACCCAAAACATCTCAAATCTTGTACCATATACAAGCGAAAACTGAAAAACTGAAAGCTCTAGCGACCATCCAGTGCCCTGAAACTACGAAAACGGTTGCCAGATGTTTCTTAGCGAATGTGTTACAATGCTTGACAGTCGTAGACAAGTTTTAGGGGGGTATCAAGGCTCTACAACAAGATTTTTGCAAAAATTCACAAATGGTACTAAAAAATTGGTGGAATTAGTTCCATTTTGTTAGAATTTTGTCCATTTTCATTTTATCATCTCCGGACTTGGTACTACAAAATCGAGTACCATTTTTGTGCCAAAAATTGAAACTATCTCAATAAAAAATTATTTCAGAAAATCACCGATTTGTGACATTTTTGGTACCATTTCAAAAAATTCCAAATTCCAAAAAAGACACAAATTAGTATTATTTCGTAAATTTTTAAAAGTGATCACAAGGACCGAGTTTTCATGAGACAGAGTTGTCCATTTACCAGCTGCGAACCACACACTCAAAGTATTTCAAAAGTTCAAGAAGGGTAGACGAACAGGATCTAGTACAAGAAACCTTTCTTTTAAAATATAGACACTTTTTTAATGTTCAAAAAAATGAATAACTCGAAATTGAGAAAAAAATTGTGCATCAAACTTTTTTCTAATTTTCGAAATCCATTTTGTCTGCGGCTCACAGCAGCAATTTTAGTGTTGAAGGTCTAAAAACCAGGATTTTGCCATCCTGCCTGACCTTCCCTCACAAAATGAGCTGTTGTGGGTGAACTAGATCATAGGTGTTCTCCTTTTAGGGCACAGAATAAAAATGATTGCTTTTTAATATCCAACAAAAAATATTGGTGGATAAATGAAAAGCGGTCAACCGATTCTAACCCTACCAATCATAATGTGGAAAAACAGACGTATGATAGTAGTAGTAGAGGTTGATTTCATCACCGCGTTCGTACTTCCACCACTTCGGACTACCTTCAATCAGATGATGTGTCAACGTTACTGAGTTTTGTCACCACAAATCTAGTTCAGTGCTTCTACCGCTAATAAATTGAAAATGAAAAATTGTTAAATTATTCATGTTTTTGTCATAAAAGACATATCCCATATTGCCAATAGGTGCGCTATCAACAGATCTTTACCTAGCAATTTAACAGTGCATTTTAAATATTAACACCCTCTGGCGCCTAGCTTGTTTGGCGTTCCCATTCTACGCTAAGCTTCCCTGCAGCCTCCGGGCTGTGGCCATCCTGGACTCTTTTGGTGGCGCAAAAATTATCTATTGGGTAGTCAAAATGAAAGCTAACATTTGCCAATAATTTTGAAATAGATTTCTGGGTCTCGGGACATGCATGGATCCTGAGCATCCCCATACACGCTGCAATTAGTGTTGCTGTACATTAGGAACCAAAGTAATGCAAACAAGGTATTCTCTGCTGTCGTCAAGAGATGCGCAGCCTCGCTTCACGATACCAACAAGATGAATCACTTCAAGCCAAAATTCAGCAGACTTCATTGAAAAACCATGAATTTCGGCTTATTCATTTTTTGGAACATCAAGATTTTAGTTTTTGTCATTGATCGGGAAATAAAGAATATTTCGTAAATTCCCTAGAACAGCTTCAAGATAACTCCCAGACTGATGATCATGCCAGCATTCAACTGATCTCATTCAAAAACCATAAATGTTTTCTAGTTCGAATTTTTGAAACATCAAGATATGAAGTTGTTGGCTATAAATCGGGAAGTATTAAAAAATTCCGTAAATTACTTTTAACAGCTCAAAAGCATCACCACGACAGACGTACATGCCAAAATTCAGCTGATTTCATTGAAAAACCAAGGATTTATGCTTGTTGAAACTTTTGAAACATCACGATTTTAGGTTTATGACTATAAATAAAGAAACAAGAAAAATTTCAAAAATTCCTTTTATCAGCTTCAAGACATATCTGGTACCATCGGCAGGCCAAATGTGGGACTCTTTTCTCCAAAATTTGCAATTGGCTCGAGTAAAAAGTGAAGTAAATAAAGTCCTTTTCGCAACTTCAAGATGTCACCATGACAGATGTACATGCCAATAATCAACTGATTTCATTGAAAAACCATTGATTTATAAATGTTTATATTTTTGAAACATTAAGATTTTTGATTTTGACCTAAATCGGGAAATAATAAATATTTCTGAAACTGAATATTTCTGAACGATTTTTCAGATAGTAAATATTGATAATAAATATGCATTATAGCGAAAAATATTATTTATACTATTTTGCTAGTTTTTTTTGCTACCAAGATTACTTTTGCATGATGGAAATTTAACTCAGAACATTTCTGCTAATAAATTAAACTTATTCATGCTTTATTCTAACCTGCAACATAACAATGGTGAAAATTTTCTGGGCTCTCTTAGCTCTTTAGTAAAGTTCAAACTTTAGCAAGCACAATTTTATGATAAGAGTTCAAAATTTAATTACACCACCTTATAGCCCAAGCTAGTTCAATGATAAGATGAATCAAACAAAATTTCATCACCTTTATGCCCAAGGTATTACAATTGTATGTGTAAACATTAATATGAGGTCAGCTAAGAAAATAAAGCTCTGAATCGGAGATTCACAATTTCAGTAATACGTTATCCACAAGTGTTCGAGCATTTGTGAAATTTGGTACTAAGTTAAACAAAATTGGAACTAGAACTAATTCCAAAATTTTTTTAGTACCAATTTTGTAACGCCTATTTTGGACCAATTTTTCAGTACCAATTTGTGGCCAAAATATGGTACTATTTCATTAAATTTTTAATTTTTTTACAAATAGTTCCAATTTTTGGGCCAAAAATTGGTACTAGATTTTTTAGTACCAAGTCCATAAAAATAAATTTAGTACCAGTTTTGTAACGAATTGGAACTAAGTCAACCAATTTTTTAGTACCAACTGTCATTTTTTCAAAAAAACTCGTTGTAGAGCCATGATACCCCCTAAAATGTATCAACGACTGCACCCTGCATTGTAGCATATTTGTTAAGAAACATCTGGCACCCGTACGGGTCGTTTTAGGGCATTTGGGGGTCGCCAGAGCATGTTATTTAAAAATTTTTGGAAATAGTTCCAATTTTCGTCCTAAAGTTCCAATAGTTCCAATAGTTCAATTTGTACAATAGTTCTAGTTCCAATTTTGTAATTCTCGGCGAAAAGTATAGTTTTGTATGTTGTTTTGTTTTGTTTTGTTAGGCGAGTTTTGTATGTTTTGACGTTTTGTCGCTCTCACTTCGCCAGCCCAATAGCCTTGAGATAGATGTTACTGCCAAAATCAGCTGATTTTGTTGAAAAACTACAGAGACATATTTGTAGACAGATATCAGTCTAATTCCAGAGGTCAAAATGTGTCCGAATACCAAATTTTATCTATTTTGCAAAAGTCTCCAAATTTAATTTGACTTAGAAATGAGGTTGTGACCACATGTTGCTAAGATTTTGTTTTTTGGCTGCCAGCATTTATTGATCGGCAATTTTGGCCTGGGCTACAATAAATGTCAGCAATAAGGAACAATCAGGAGAAAGGCAAAGGTGAAAAAGTAAATTGCTTTGCTATGTGAATACTTCCCATAACCAGGTGCGTGGAATTGCAAGAGAATGTGCCATTGTAAATGTAAGAGCTAGTCTCGGTACAGCAACTTGCGAATTGGCAAAAAGCACAAAACAGGAGAAACTTATAGAGCTTTTCCATCCTTGTAAAAATTTTGGTGTATTTTACGTTTTTCTCAATGCGTTGAAAATACCATTGCTGCTTCGTGAAAAAAGCATAGACTTAAGCAATTCCATTAGCCGATATTTTAAGTTAATGGCTGGCTTTGCTACGCTAAATAAGTTTGAATAGTTATGTAATATTTTAAAGTCATTTGTGTTTTTTTTGAAAATCTTCAGTTTTTATGCGGCAGAAGGCTGGGCCTAACGGTTACAAGCAAGCAGAGTAAAAGAGCATGCGGCCAATCACTCACACAACCACTCAGGTGGAAGTATTGAAAGGCAAGTGATCGAGCTGTTCTCAGGTGTTATTTTTTTAAGTCTACACCTTACCCTAAGCCTAAGCCTGGGACTAAGCCTAAGCCCCTAGACCAAGCCTATGTCTAAAAGTAAGCCTTTCTGAAAGGGAAACCATTGGTATCGCCCGCAAAGTTCCTTCTCCCTCCCTCAAAGCTGACCGACCAAGACAGCAAGGAAAGTGCAGTCTTGAACGCCTCCTCACGGTGACCTCACCACCTAGGACCTGCTTTTCCGATAGCAAGATCCGACTTATCGGAAGGGCCAGGTTAAGGTAAGCATGGCAAACGAGGAACACGCCAAACTACTTCACCTCAGGGTACCTTTGTTGAATGCGAGGCACTCTCCGTCCACTTGTCGTCATTTCATTGCCCTGCGGGGTGTTCTGTGCTGCACAGAGGAGCCAGAACTGTTCCAGCCCATAATCAGCAGTTTGGCGAGCACGGTTGGCCAAGAGCTGCCCGGCGGGGGGAGGGAAGAATGGGGGGGTCTCATGGGAGGGGGAATACTGGGTGTCAGCCAAATTTTTGAACATTTATTTGATTGTTAAATTATTATCAACCGAGTCCCTCCGTGCACTTTAGCCAATTGTTGTTATTGTTAATTAGTCAGTCCGCATTGTAAAAATAGTGTTGCTTTGCTTTCTCAAACGTCTTCTTGCTTTAGCACTCGTCATGAGAATAAGAGAAGAATTTAGCAACGCCAAAATAATAGCTATATATGGTACCATCGGCAGGCCAAAAGTGGGTCTCTTTTCTCCAAAATTTGCAATTGCCTCGAGTAAAAAGTCAAGGAAATACAATTTCTACTAGTGGAATCTGCTTGGACAGTTGCATTTTGTTTTTGGCGCGCAGTTCAGTGTCTCTTTCCATGCGCGCCCAAAAACAAAATGCAGATGACACAGCAGATTCCACTAGTAGAAATTGTATTTCCTTGACTTTTTACTCGAGGCAATTGCAAATTTTGGAGAAAAGAGACCCACTTTTGGCCTGCCGATGGTACCATATATTTCTTCCACTTTTAACATAGTATAAAATGTATAAATACAAATTTTATATGGTCGGTTTTTTAATTTTATTGAATAAATAAAAAAATAGTAAATGAAAAATAAACTGGTTTAAAAAATATAATGAAGAAAAAAAAATTCAAAAATAAAAAATTCATTGCATATTTATTGGCAGACTAACATATTTTTTAGAAATTATCTTGATTTAGACTTAGGGCAATCGATTTTTGGACTTTTGACCTGCCGATAGTACCAGTTGTTTTCTCAACTTTAAAAAAACAAAAATAAAAATGAACCCCTGAGTAGGATTTGAACCTACCAGTTTGATCCAGCTGTCCAATCGCTTACACCACTACACCACTGGTGCATATGGCTCATTCATTTCACTGAAGACTTAAGAATACATAAATAAATAAAGCCCAGGGACCCGGGGAGGGTGGGGGAGTGGGGGAAGAAATGAATACCTACTATCGTCCATTGAATAGATGCGGAGAAGAAGGAGAAGGAGAAGGAGAAGAAGAAGGAGTTCGGACAAATGGTTTTTTGCATTTTTCATAATAAAATAAATCGTTTTAAGCAAAAGTCAAAAGATAAACTATAGTCAATTCGATGTTGTTCTTTCCAATGGAAAAAAAATCACACCGATCGGAGCTTGTTGTAATGAGCAGCAGCCTTATCAAAATCAAGATCTAGCAATAACCCTCAAAACGTACACCCAGGTCGAAAAGAGGGGCTGGGCGCTGACGGTTCGCTTTGCTCCCTCGCGCCAGCCCAATAGCCAAGATCTGCCCAGCATGAGTTTCCAACTGATAACAATCTTTACCCTCACATAAGGGCATCAACTCCAGCAGTGCTCACACCGACTGTGTAACCCCATCAGTCCTCCATAAATACTGCCCACTCAAACCCAGAGCACCAAAACCGAACACCTCCAATCAGCTCCTCGACACCATCGCCCACTTCATCATCTTCAACTTCACCGGCAGCGTTCAGCCAGGCTGTGTCGATAGTGCAATGCGCTGCTTATGCCCCCTGTATCCATTGCACATCGACACAGACCCAGCCGCCGTCCGCCCTCTGGGTTGTTCCTCTCAGTCATGCGGCTAACCCTGGGCGGTGTCATGACTAGAGAAACACTCAGCTGGCTGACGATGCTCACATCTTCAGACCTCTGCAGCCTGGGGATCCGGGTCAGGGTGTTGCCAAAGATGACAGAGCTCTTTGGCACTCCTAGGCCTGAATCCTCTGGCTGAGATTGCGTCGGAGGCTGACAGGAGCTGTACAAGACTGGCAAGCTAGGCATAAAGACCTCGGTTGGACAGGAATGACCTGAAGACTGTCACCGGGTGTTTATGCGTAGCTTGCCGTCTTGTAGCTGGATATTGGTCGACGGAATTGGGTTTTTCATCTGGTCAGATGTCTGGTGATTCAGCGAATTTGTGGTGCTGTATCACAGCCACCTGGCTAGATGAAAGCTTTACTATTATTCTGCGCGGATCGACAAAAGAATGGATCAGTTTTAGCTCCAAATGACTAGTGATGCGGAGAAATCGATGCGTATCACTATCATTTGCAGCCATAACTCGTTCTGTGCTCAGCGGTTTCATAAAGACCACATACTTTGATCCGATTTTTGAATTTCGCGTCACATTTGCTCAATAAAAGGAACGCTTAAGCATATAAAACAAGGAATGATAAACAATTTTGTGGAGATTTGATTGATAAAACTTGGAGTTGAATGAATCGAAAGTACACCACGCAAGTTGCGGGTTAATACATTTTTCAAATCTGCCAATAAAATTTCAATACTACTCTTAACAAACCTTAATTTTGTGAAAGCTTACCTTTCTGCTTTACCGGATTTCTGATCAGCTCAACAGAAGTATAGTGCAATGAAATGCGCTGAAACACTGCTTGACGAAGAAGTATGAGAAGCTTCAAATATTTTTATAAGCTTATTTTTCTTGAAAATGGAAAAAATATTCAAAAAATGAATAAATGAAAAATGAAAAATATTGAAATTATGCTTGCAAAAATTTTAAGCTCGTATGTTCCTGATTATTCCAAAATTTTCAAAGAATATTAAAATCCACCATATTTTAGCAAAATAACACCACAAAAAGCATGAGAAGAAAATTATTCAAGGCTGGACTCTGAGCAGTGGCCTATGCAGCGGCGAGTGCCGGGTGTACAGAGCAACCTGTGGGAGTCCCAAGCAGGACCTGCATCCACCTGGTGGGTCTACAACAGCGGACTGCCGGAGGCCATACACGATGAGCGTCCTCTGACTCTACGCCTTGGGAGTGGAGTCTGTCTCCTGATCCACCCACTTCGTCTTCCCAACCATAATATTATGCACCATAAAAGCTTCAGTCAGCTTTCGTTGTTTTCAGGGTATTTTTGGGTAAATTCTTTTGCCATCTTGCTGATAGAAATTCTCAAATCTGCTGGATAGAATAAATTGCGAAAACAGCTTAACCAATTTAACATGAAAACTTTGAAATCGTGTAAATAATAGCCTCGACCAGAAGGCTCCGTTCAAGTCAAAATAGGCGGTCAATCTACTGTGCAACATGCACTTTCAGCAGCTGGCCATAGTTATATGGCTGCTTTGCTCCGCCTTGGCCAAACAGAGTTCTGGTGCCATTAATTTAATTATGAAATGTTAATGTGTGTTAATGTTAAAATGTTAATATAACTGGTACCATCGGCAAGCCAAATGTGGGTCTCTTTTCTCCAAATTTTGTAATTGCCTCGAGCAAAAAGTCAAGGAAATACATCTACTACTAGTGGAATCTGCTTGGACAGTTGCATTTTGTTTTTGGCACGCAGTTCAGTGTCTCTTTCCATGCGCGCCAAAAACAAAATACAGATGACGCAGCAGATTCCACTAGTAGTAGATGTATTTCCTTGACTTTTTGCTCGAGGCAATTACAAAATTTGGAGAAAAGAGACCCACATTTGGCTTGCCGATGGTACCAGTTATTTCTTCCACTTTTAATATAATATAAAATGTATAAATAAAATTTTTTGTTAAATATATGAAAAATAAATAAATAAAAATAAACTCATTGAAAAAATATAACAAACATAAAAGAATCGAAAATATATTTAGATATTAATGGATAAAAAAATAAAAAATATTTTGTTTTTATTTAATTATTTAAAAAATATAACAAAAAAAAATTCGAAAATCAAAAATACAATTCAAATTTATGGGCAACCTAACATATTTTTGTGAAATTTTCATGATATATGCTTAGGGCAATCGATTTTTGGGAGAAAATAGCTCTAATTTTGACCTGCCGATAGTACCAGTTATTTTTTCAACTTAAAGTTTCCAAAAAAAATGATTGCCTAAGAAGGATTCGAACCTCCCAAGTTGCCCCAGCTGGTTAATCGCATAGACCACTACACCATGGATGCATATGCATAGCTGCTTAACTGAAGACTTATGAATAAAAGTCAATACATGAGGCTCAAGGACCCGGGGAAGGGTTGTGGGGGAAGAAATGAATACCTACTATCGTCCATTGAATAGATGCGGAGAAGAAGGAGGAGGAGGAGTCGGAGTTCGGACAAATGGTTTTTTGCATTTTTCATATTAAAACAAATAGTTTTGGGCAAAAGTCAAAAGATAAACTATAGTCAAAAGATAAACTATAGACACTAGTTAAAATGATTGGAGCTTTCTTTGACGAGCAGCAGCCTTATCAAAATTGAGATCTAGCAATAACCCCTTAAACGTACACCTAGGTCGAAAAGAGGGGCTGGGCGCTGACACTCCGCTAAAGCTCCGTTCGCGCCAGCCCAATATATTTTTCTGATTTGAGCAAGCTATGATAAAACTTTCAGAGAAGAGTGGGCATGATGAAAATTCGGCCTCCGTAGAGCTAAACATCAACATTGGAATTCTGCCAATACCTCAAGCGGCACTGGTCGAAAACGGTAGGGATTATAAATTTTTGGTAAAATAAATTTTTCGTAGAATTTTGTATAATTGCAGGTGGAGCGGCAGTCAGGCGGCCTTCCGCAGCGGCGTCCAAGGCAGCCAGCGCAGGCAGTTTCGATGCCAACGCTGGTGGTAAGAAGAAATGATTTACTAATTGCGCCATTTTTCAGCAAAAGCAGTCAATGGGTTCATACAGCTGTCAGTGATTTTAGAGTAAAGAATGTGAGAAGAGGATTGAATCAAGATTCTTAGGAAACAAAGGACGCAATTGTTACAAGTGAACAAAAAATCGCTTAAATTGGGGAATGCAGGATTAGTTTATTCGTAAATCTACCTTTTTACTATTGCTATTTTTGTAAAGTTCAACATAAATTTTTGTAAAATTGTGCTATTCAGGCGGAGCGGCAGCCAGTCAGCCTTCGGTAGCGGCGTCCAACACAGCCAACACAGGCAGTTCCGTTCCCAACTCCGGAGGTAGGAAGAAATGATTTACCAATTGCGCCATCATTCAGCAAATGCAGTCAATGTGCTCATACAGCTGTCAGTGATTTTGAAGAAAAGGATGTGGAAAAAGAGTTTAGGAGCAACACACTTGAGTATCATGCCCGTAGAGCCTCTAATGTGGGATTTTTTTAGTCCCTCGGCCACAATCTCAGTCCATCTATATGGATTTCTTTCCAAAACTATATACATTTATGAACAACAGGCAAAAAACATGCCGAACATTTTTATTTTATCCACAGCTTAAATGCTAGTTGATGATTTTAAAAAAATAGGAAAGCCACGGAGTTTCTTTAAATTTTAATAAAAAATTTCCAGTAAAAAATTCGAAGTAAAAAATTCCAAAAATAATGCAATGCCCAATCGTTTTGTATTACAGGTGTTCAGCCGGCGCAAGCCAGTCCAGCTGCTGCTTCACCGCGCCCAAAAAGTTTCTTATTCATTTTAAATTTTATTTTCCTCAAAAATCATTTTCTTTTTTTCAATTCTTCAATTTTTTCCTCATTCCTCAAAAAGGGAGAGAGACGTGAAGCTAAAAAGCATCGACCTAGAGAACAAGTGCGCCAGACACTGCACCCTTGCTGAAAAGGCTACCAAAGAGGCTCTGTGTGTTGGCAAAAACACCACCCGCCCTGGGAAGCGTTGGCCATTATATACCTCTGTCTGAAACAGTCAGTGGGCAGCAAATGGAAAATGGGATTTTTACCCCTGTCCCTTAGCGGAGCGCATAGGGGTCAAGCGTGATAATCTATATATTTCAGGCCATTTTTCTCCTACATTTATTTTTTATTTGCTGACCACTGCTTGGCATCCATGCCCTGCGAGAAATTTGAAAGTATGTATGAAGACTATAGGATCATTTTCACCCAATTGTCTGTGCTTGATTGGGTGATTGGAGTTGAAGCTTCAAGCATATCGATGCTATGGCTCAGGTTTATGTTACGCCTAGGCATAAAAGGCATGGTGACATGGCATGGCATGGCTTTACACCTGTAAAAATAGCTAGCACTTTAAAATGGGCCAATTTTGCTGCATTGGCCGAATCTGCATTGCAACACAATTATTGCAAAATGTATTGTCCTTAGTTGTTCACGGATTCATAGACACCTACAAAACAGCGATTAGACAAAAAAAATGAGTTTAGGAATTTTGTTTTTGTTTGACGTCATGGATAAACGCATATAGCAATTAGCGGTTTGCAAATTAGCGGTACAGTTTGCAAATATTTTGCCCGTTTTTTCATTCTTTGATTATTTCCACCTGAACTAGGTGAAATGAACCAACTTTCTTTTGATAGAACATTTATCTTCTTTGCCGGTCCCCAATTTTGCAGCCCTCGTCTGATGGTTTGACATTGCTGCCACAGTAGCAGGCCTCTAAAAGGTCGCAGGCCTCAAACGAGCCTCCGTCCTCCTTTTCTCGTCAACCTCACTCCAAGTGAGGCAAGAATATGCGTATTTTGCCCTGCTTCCTGGCTATCCTAGCCTGTAGCGTGGGCGAAAAACAGGAGCAGCGGGACCAGATTCGACACTACCTTCAATCTCGAATGGAAATGACTCTGGCTACGGCTCTGGCGATGGTCACCATTTCTTTTCAACGAGCTAAAATAAAAGTTATAATAGAAGAAATATTGCAAAAATGACATCTGCTTAGACCAAAACCAGACCAAAAGCCGGAAATTTAAACATTAAAAAAAATTGTTTAAGGCCAAGCAACGAGAGGTGGAAGAGTCTGACTTCGACAGTCTATGGAACCGCATCCAACGATATTACGACCATCTTGCCTCGGTTCACCAATCTGCACTGTTTTCCACTTCTCCGCCCAAAGAAGAATATACTGCTGAAATTGAACAACACCATTTTGGCTGATGAAAATAGCTGAAATTGTTGCTTGCCTATTAGCAAGTATTAGAGTTCATATTGCATCACAACGTCACTGAAAAAAAATTAGCATGTTTGTCCGTCACGACTCACTGCGAGTAGAATTTGCTTAGTTTTACCGCACATAATGTTTTAGAATTTTTGAAAATATATAAAATACTGTAGAAAATTTATAAAAAACATGCATCCTTGTGATTTATTAAAACACATGCAGTAGCATACTCGTCCGAAAATTTTTTGTTTTATATTTTTGTTTGCTCAAAAAGATTTTTTTCTCAAACAATAACATAGTCAGTTTAGGTAGGCCGGATCCAACATGCGTCACACTTTTTCTATATAATTAGCCAAAAATATCGTTTGGCGTCGAAGTTGGAGGTCTGGCAAAAGGATTTCCATCTCCTATCTCAAATTCACTTGAAATGCACATCTGGTAGCAGACTTGCACTTTGACCTAAAAAATGTTGCATTGGGTATGTTTGCCTTCCAGTATTTTAAACAACAACTACCAAAGACTCGAGCATGAAGGATTTCACTTTTCCATCCAGCCCTCTGAGTGCCAGCTCACAGCTGCAGCTATTCACATCCGTGACCACCTTCAAGGCATCAGGGAAGCTTAATACTTGCTGTCAAAAACTAAACGGAACCAGGTTGCGTCCCCGATAGCGACTGCCATCGTAGAATGTTACGCGCATCTCATCCATGCTGTCAAAGGAGAAGGAGGAGATTTGATCGTTCCATTCGCTGCCCACGTACGGCGTTTCTCCACAAAATCTCACGCTCTGACCAACTGCAGCTATGTGTTACTTTTCATCAAATAATGGATCCAAATTATAAGCATTTGCTATGTTGCAATGCCAAAAGAGCATAAAGTTAGCGTCATATAATTTTGTTCTATTTAGATACCAAAAATCAAGCATACAAGCACAGCATTACATAAAATACGCCACCCCATGCGACAATATATGCACAGAAAATAAAACTAAACATCACCATACTTTTTAAAACTTTTTAAAATAATTTTTAAAGTATGTAGAAAGTGCTCACAGCCTCGGTGATGTTTGAAGGTGCGGATGCATGGCGGGTGAAATGGAGGATGAGGCTTGACCCATTCAACTTTGATGGAAGACACGCGGTCATTAAGACCTGGCAGATTACACGTGCAGTCGGTCGGAAAGTAGTCCTGTAATGCGTTAAAGATTTTTGCGCGGCCAAGGCCAGCTTAAGCAGTTACCCCATTTTTGTGTCCGTCTGTCCGCATCTTCTATAATACGCGTGATAAATGCCTTTGCGCAGTCTGAATTCTCAACATTTCTTGGCATATGATAGCATTTTGTATAGATCTCAGCGAGTTTAACAAAATATCACTGCTCGTCCTCGCAGTTTTTCCTTGGTAACAAATTATGATTGAAAACGTGAGGATTTTTGCCATTTTTTGCCTTTTTTCAACTTATCTTATTAGTAGATCATTCAATTTTTAACTTTTTCTGGCGGACTTTTTTTTAAATTCAAGGCAAAACATTTCTCCAATGGATCATCACTTTACTTTGTCAACTCTGTGTAATTATTTTAATGAACAAGTATATGGCGCAAAGCGCAATAGGTGACCGCGGAGCGCTTCTAACTTCACATGTAGCAACACCTGAAAATAAAGGAAAATTTTCATTGTGAAGGTGCACATTGTCTCTCAAAAAGAAAAGTCTGTGGTTTCTCAACCATTTTCAAAAGTAAGCATATATTTGGAATCGTTATATACAACTTATGAACAAAAAAACTCAAGTCTTCTGTTCAATTCTCAGCCGTTCAGCTGCTACTGATTATTGATGCTATTGTTATGCGTGAAAGTTTGTCACTCAAGATAAAAAGTATGTGGTTTCTCAACCATTTTCAAAAGTAAGCATATATTTGGAATCTTTATATACGACTTGTGAACAAAAAAATTCAAGTCTTCTGTGCAATTCACAGCCGTTCAGCTGCTACTGATTATTGATGCTATTGTTATGTGTGAAAGTTTGTCACTCAAGATGAAAAGTCTGTGGTTTCTCAACCATTTTCAAAAGTAAGCATATATTTGCAATCGTTATATACGACTTGTGAACAAACAAAACTCAAGTCTTCTGTGCAATTCTCAAGATTAAAGGAGCTACAGCGCAAAAACGCTATATTGCAGTTTTCAAGCCTTTCTACCCAAAAAAGTAATGTTTCAAATGCTCGGGGACCGCTTCCTACCGGCGATATCTTCCTAAAACATTATTACCTTTCAGGAAAAAAAAAGTTTGTCCAAATCCGTTGATATTTCGCCCGTTCCCACCATTTCCACAAACATATATATATATATATATATATATATATATATATATATGAGGACAAAAATTGAGTAACCTCTATAGACCGCGGAGCGGCCCTTCGGGCCGCTCCGCGGTCAAAAATCCCAATGAGTAAAGTCAATTTTAGCGATTTTAGCTCTACTTAGATATCTGATGTTTCAAGGCAGTTATAAAGTGAATAAGGAGATATTCCACAATAAGCTGACCTTCGCTGCTTGCTGGAGAAATGTTTATGCAGCAATCCCTTCAATTTATTTGAAGTGGTGCATTGTTGATGTCCTCTGGAGAGCTTGCCTGAAGGTATGTTTTAGCTTTTTTTGCAACATGCTAAATTATTTTATAAAAAAGAAAATCAGTGCTAAAATAACTAAGAAACTTGAAGGAATAAAGCCCTAATCGTTTGCTTCTTTCTAAGTTCATGGCTATTGTTCTACATAGCCACCAAGAAGGTGGCCGCGCGAAGCGCGGCACTGACCAATATTACTAGTATATATATATGTGTCTTTCCGGGGCCCGTACTCCGCGGTTTTTCAACGAAATTGGCTGATTTTTTGCATGAAAGTCCGCTTGGGTGGTATCTCCAGGCCATTTTTTGGGATTGACGTAATTTTTTGATTTTCGGCCAAAACTCAATTTTTTGATGTTTCAAAATACGAAAATTCATAAATCACTGGTTTTTCAATGAAAATGGCTGATTTTTTGCATGAAAGTCCGCCTGGGTGGTATCTCCACGCCATTATTTGGGCTTGACGTAATTTTTCGATTTTTGCCCAAAACTCAATTTTTTGATGTTTCAAAGTACGAAAATTCATAAATCACTGGTTTTTCAATGAAAATGGCTGATTTTTTGCATGAAAGTCCGCCTGGGTGGTATCTCCATGCCATTATTTGGGCTTGACGTAATTTTTCGATTTTTGCCCAAAACTCAATTTTTTGATGTTTCAATGTTCGAAAATTCATAAATGACTGGTCATAAATCACAAGTAAAACTTGGAAGAAATGAATTTGCAATTGGTAATACTCGTTGGTGTAGCTTAAGTGTTTGGCTTGGAAATGAGGCCGCGCATCTTGGCGCCAGCCGAGAACACCTTGTCATCTTTCAAATGGTAATTTTTTTTCAATGCAGCTACAAAAATAGGCGTTTTGCGCATAATTTTTGACCGCGGAGCGGCCCGAAGGGCCGCTCCGCGGTCTATAGAGGTTACTCAACTTTTGTCCTCATATATATGTATGTATGTATATATTTCTGGAAATGCTGGTCCTCACCGAATTCTCAACGGATTGGGACAAACTTTTTTTTTCCTGAAAGGTAATGCAATTTTAGGAAGATCTGGAGGGGTGGAACCGGTTTCCGAGCATTTGAAACATTACTTTTTTGGGTAGAAAGGTTGAAAATGTGGGTATGCTGTAAAAGGCTCAATTCTCAACGGATTTTGACAAACTTTTTTTTTCCTGAAAGGTAATAAAATTTTAGGAAGATCTGGAGGGGTAAAACCGGTTTCCGAGCATTTGAAACATTACTTTTTGGGTAGAATTTTGAAAATTTGGGTATGCTGTAAAAGGCTAAATTCTCAACGGATTTGGACAAACTTTTTTTTTCCTGAAAGGTAATGAGATTTTAGGAAGATCTGGAGGGGTGGAACCTGTTTCCGAGCATTTGAAACATTACTTTTTTGGGTAGAAAGGTCGAAAATTTGGGTATGTTGTAAAAGGCTCAATTCTCAACGGATATTGACAAACTTTTTTTTTCCTGAAAGGAAATAAAATTGGAGGAAGATCTGGAGAGGTTTGACAAGTCCCGCATTATTTGAAACATGACTTTTTTAGGTAGAAAGGTTGAAAAATGGGGTATGTTGAGAGCTCCGCGGTCACCTATTGCGCTCTGCGCCATATACTTGTTTTAGGCTCACTGTATATGCAGTGAAACTTAGTAAAGCAGACATGCTGAAGCTTGTTTGGAATTGTAAAGAACACCGCAAAACTTAGAAATAAAAAAAATTGATAACAGCAAAGTAGCCGCGTTGAAAGGCGCCCTCCTGGAAAAGCGTGATGCGACAGAAACGACAGTTGAGGAACTGGAAGGACACCGCCCGATTGTTCCACTCCTCTAGGTTGGACACATTCGCCCTGTACTCCGTCTTCCTGTCCCCATCTGCATCGAAGAAAATGGTGCATTCATTGGCCACCGTTTTGTACAAAGGATAACCGTTCGCTCCCAGCTACGATATGATAATTTGTCTAGTTTAGTTATTAAAAAAAATCATAAAATATCGGAGATTTTATCGTTGAGTCATTTTAATTGAAAAACATTGGACAATTGAAAAGAAAAGAAAGCAAAAAAATCGCGCAAGGGATTACGAAGCTTGGGCTCGGAGAAAAAGCGAACGCCAGTTGGCCCCATGGCTGCGGCCAAGGCCAGATTGGTGATTATGGGAAAGAGAAGCATTACTCACTTTGCTTCGAGACAAAAGTTGTTCAGTTTTTAGCTTTTTAAGCTCGATTTTGGTGTCAAAGCGACCACTTTATTCTTTGCTTAACCGGCTTCTGAACCGGTCCTTGTTATTCTCTCCTGTATCAGGCCACCTCTTTTCAGAAGGGGCTGTAACGGACTAATTGGCACGCCTTTTAGAGTTCGCTGTCGAGCCCTTTGTTCAGCACTACGGCTGGAACTAATGGCAAACAGCGGGCTGTGAATTAAACAGCGATAGCAAACAGAGCTTTCGGAAATTCTTTGTCACCCATTTTTTTGCCAATATTACTAAAAATCGCTCATTTTTAAATGATTTTTGACCGCGGAGCGGCCCGAAGGGCCGCTCCGCGGTCTATAGAGGTTACTGAACTTTTGTCCTGATATATATATATATAGGTATATATATATCTGGAAATGCTGTCCACGGGCGAATTCTCAACGGATTGGGACAAACTTTTTTTTTCCTGAAAGGTAATGCAATTTTAGGAAGATCTGGAGGGGTAGAACCAGTTTCCGAGCATTTGAAACATTACTTATTTGGGTAGAAAGGTTTAAACATTGCAATATAACGTTTTTGCGCTGTAGCTACTGTAATCTTTAATACTGTATAATACTGTAGCTACTTTCCCTCTTGAGTGACAAACTTTCGCACATAACAATAGCATCAATAATTAATAGCAGCTGAACGGCTGATAATTTAACAGACCACTTGAGTTTTTGACCGCGGCGCGGCCCGATGGGCCGCTCCGCGGTCTATAGAGGTTACTCAACTTTTGTCCTCATATATATATATATATATATGTATATATGTATATATGTATATATGTATTTCTGGAAATGCTGGCCCCGGGCGAATTCTCAACGGATCTTGACTAACTTTTTTTTTCCTGAAAGCTAATCTTATTTTAGGAAGATCTGGAGGGGTAGACCCGGTTTTTGAGCAATTGAAACATTACTTTTTTGGGTAGAAATGTTTAAAAGTGAAGTATGCTGAGAAATGGCGAATTCTCAACGGATTTGGACAAACTTTTTTTTTCCTGAAAGCTAAGAAAATTTTAGGAAGATCTGGATGGGTGGATTCTGTCTTGGAGCATTTGAAACATTACTTTTTTGGGTAGAAATGTTTAAAAATGAAGTATGCTGAGAAATGGCGAATTCTCAACGGATTTGGACAAACTTTTTTTTTACTTAAAGGTAATAAAATTTTAGGAAGATCTGGAGGGGTGGAACCGGTTTCCGAGCATTTGAAACATTACTTTTTTGGGTAGAAAGGTTTAAACATTGCATTATACAGTTTTTGCGCTGTAGCACCTGTAATCTTGAGAATTGCACAGACAACTTGAGTTTTTTTGTTCACAAGTCGTATATAACAATTCCAAATCTGTGCTTACTTTTGAAATTGGTTGAGAAACCACAGACTTGCCCTCTTGAGTGACAAACTTTCATGCATGACAATGGCATCAATAATTAGTAGCAGCTGAACGGCTGATAATTGAACAGACAACTTGAGTTTTTTTGTTCACAAGTCGTATATAACAATTCCAAATCTGTGCTTACTTTTGAAAATGGTTGAGAAACCACAGACTTGCCCTCTTGAGTGACAAACTTTCACGCATGACAATGGCATCAATAATTAGTAGCAGCTGAACGACTGATAATTGAACAGACAACTTGAGTTTTTTTGTTCACAAGTCGTATATAACTATTCTTATGTCGTAATCTGTGCTTACTTTTGAAAATGGTTGAGAAACCACAGACTTGCCCTCTTGAGTGACAAACTTTCACACATGACAATAGCATCAATAATTAATAGCAGCTGAACGGCTGATAATTGAACAGAAGACTTTGGTTTTTGACCGCGGAGCGGCCCGAAGGGCCGCTCCGCGGTCTATAGAGGTTACTAAACTTTTGTCCTCATGTGTATATGTGTATGTATGGGTATCTGGAAATGCTGTCCATGGGCGAATTCTCAACGGATTGGGACAAACTTTTTTTTTCCTGAAAGGTAATGCAATTTTAGGAAGATCTGGAGGGGTGGAACCGGTTTCCGAGCATTTGAAACATTACTTTTTTGGGTAGAAAGGTTCAAACATTGCAATATACAGTTTTTGCGCTGTAGCTACTGTAATCTTGAGAATTGCACAGACAACTTGAGTTTTTTTGTTCACAAGTCGTATATAACGATTCCAAATCTGTGCTTACTTTTGAAAATGGTTGAGAAACCACAGACTTTCCCTCTTGATTGACAAACTTTTGTGCATGACAATAGCATCAAAAATTAGTAGCAGCTGAACGGCTGATAATTGAACAGAACACTTGAGTTTTTTTGTTCACAAGTCGTATATAACAATTCCAAATCTGTGTTTACTTTTGAAAATGGTTGAGAAACCACAGACTTTCCCTCTTGAGTGACAAACTTTCGCGCATGACAATAGCATCAATAATTAGTAGCAGCTGAACGGCTGATAATTGAACAGAACACTTGAGTTTTTTTGTTCACAAGTCGTATATAACGATTCCAAATCTGTGCTTACTTTTGAAAATGGTTGAGAAACCACAGACTTGCCCTCTTGAGTGACTAACTTTCATGCATGACAATAGCATCAATAATTAGTAGCAGCTGAATGGCTGATAATTGAACAAAACACTTGAGTTTTTTTGTTCACAAGTCATATATAACGACTCCAAATCTGTGCTTACTTTTGAAAATGGTGGAGAAACCACAGAACTAAGTGCTCCGCGGTCACCTATTGCGCTTTGCGCCATATACTTGTTTGTTCACAAGTCGTATATAACGATTCCAAATCTGTGCTTACTTTTGAAAATGGTTGAGAAACCACAGACTTTCCCTCTTGAGTGACTGACCTTCATGCATGACAATAGCATCAATAATTAGTAGCAGCTGAACGGCTGATAATTGAACAGAACACTTGAGTTTTTTTGTTCACAAGTCGTATATAACGATTCCAAATCTGTGATTACTTTTGAAAATTGTTGAGAAACCACAGACTTGCCCTCTTGAGTGACTAACCTTCATGCATGACAATAGCATCAATAATTAGTAGCAGCTGAATGGCTGATAATTGAACAAAACACTTGAGTTTTTTTGTTCACAAGTCATATATAACGACTCCAAATCTGTGCTTACTTTTGAAAATGGTGGAGAAACCACAGAACTAAGCGCTCCGCGGTCACCTATTGCGCTTTGCGCCATATACTTGTTTTTCGATTTCAGATACTTCCAGATTCGGGTTTACAGACGAGGTACGTCTACTCCCTCCAATTTTCCCCCTGATGTGGGTATGCCTGCCCTCGCCTCTGAAAACCCAAAACTTTTACCCCCATAATTATGCTTTTGATTCCGCAAAAGACTCAAAGAGAACCCGTATTATTAGATTAGCAGATTATTTGCCGAGGAAAAACTACTCATTTAGATTATAAACGTTGAACAAAAACGAAGAAAGCGGATAAGCAAATGAAATTGAGAACATATCGAAAAAAAACAAAGCAAGCAAGGCAACTCATGAAGCATCAATGTTGAATGCTCAAGTTCTGATCAGGCATTTGCTGCATGATCATAGGTTGAAGATTGTGCTGCTGGATGGCGACCTTTTGCAATCCCTGAAAGCATCTGTGTTAGTCATCCATGGTCTTGAAAAAGGAAATTACAGAAGATAATGGCTTTCCCAAGTGCTTTGATCAGGACCACCAGGGCGTGGACAACGCTCAGAAAGCTCTAAAAGTTTTCTATTTACCATATAGGCAGTCTTGAGCCAAAAAAGTGCCAACCGCTCCCAGCCACAAGCCCAGTATGCCTGACAATTGAAGCACTGTTTTTTTCATCTGCATCCCATTTCAGAGGCTGCCTAACCTCCAATGCTGGCCAAAAAGCCTTCAAAGGACAGGCTTTGAACCTCCTGCAAATTCAGTCTCTGATTGATGCCACAAATTATTCAGGGCAGGGTACGACAAACAGAACCCAAATAAGAGAAGCATCATCTATCATTTTTCACCTCCAAGCATCATCCATCCTAAACTATCATTTTTCTAGCCCCTTTGATAAAGGCAAGCTAGGCCAGGCAGGACCTGGAAGTGGCGAAAAAAAGACGAGATAAAAAGGTAAAAATGGTTTTAAAAAAGCAAATATAATATAAAAAATATCTGGTACCATTGGCAGGCCAAATGTGGGTCTCTTTTCTCCAAAATTTGCAATTATCTCGAGTAAAAAGTAAAGGAAATACTTTTTCTACTAGTGGAATCTGCTGCTTTGACAGTTGCATTTTGTTTTTGGCGCGCAGTTCAGTGTCTCTTTCCATGCGCGCCCAAAAACAAAATGCAGATGACGCAGCAGATTCCACTAGTAGAAATAGTATTTCCTTTATTTTTTACTCGAGATAATTGCAAATTTCGGAGAAAAGAGACTCACATTTGGCCTGCCGATGGTACCAGATATTTCTTCCACTTTTAATATAAAATAATGTATAAATACAAATTTTATATTGTTGATTATATATTAAGTTAAGACTTTACTAGATAATTAAAAATAACAAAAGAAAAGTTTCGAAAATGAAATGTACAATGCAAATTTTTTGGCAAACTAACTAATATTGGTTATATATAGTTATATATTAAGATATTATTGGACCAAAAAAATAATTGATAAAAATAAACTTATTTAAAATTATAACGAAAAGAAAAGACTCGAAAATCAGAAATACAATGCAAATTTATTGGCAAACTATCATATTTTTGTGAAATTTTCATGATTTATATATAGGGCAATCGATTTTTGGGCGAAAAGAGCTTTAATTTTGGCCTGCCGATGGTACCAGTTGCTTTCTCAACTTAAAATTTCCAAAAAAAAATGATTGCCAGAGAAGGATTCGAACCTGCCAGTATCATCCAGCTATCCGATCGCTTAGACCACTACACCACTGGTGCATATGGAACGTTAGTTTAACTGAAGATTTATGAATAAATAAATATCTGAGGCTCAGAAACCCGGGGAAGGGCGGTGTGGGGAAGAAATGAATACCTACTCTCATTTCAAGAATAGATGCGGAGGAGAAGGAGAAGAAGGAGAAGGAGGAGTTCGGACAAATGGTTTTGAGTAGTTTTCTCTTGTGTTCTGTCGTTTTTGGGCATTTTCTCGCGAGTTTTGGTCAATTCGATGATGCTCTTTCCAATGCGAAAAGAATCAGAACGATTGGACGTTTCTGTGAAGCACAAAATCCTTATCAATTTTAAGATCTAGCAATAACCCTGAAAACGTACACCTGGGTCGAAAAGAGGGGCTGGGCGCTGACACTTCGCTGATGCTCCGTTCGCGCCAGCCCAATATATTATATCTGGTACAATCGGCAAGCCAACAGTAAGTCTCTTTTCTCCCAAAATTGACAATACCCCGAGTGAAAAGTCAAAGAAATAAAATTACTGCTACTGGAATCTGCTGCTTGGACAGTTGCATTTTGTTTTTGGCGCGCAGTTCAGTGTCTCTTTCCATGCGCGCCCAAAAACAAAATGCAGATGGCGCAGCAGATTCCAGTAGCAGTAATTTTATTTCTTTGACTTTTCACTCGGGGTATTGTCAATTTTGGGAGAAAAGAGACTTACTGTTGGCTTGCCGGTTGTACCAGATATTTCTTCCACTTTTAATATAGCACAAAATATAGATACAAATTTTATATTGTTGGTATATTGTTTTTATATATATGTATATTGTTGGTTAAAAATTTATTGTATAAAAAATTTATTTTAAAAAAAATTACAAAAATATAAGATTCGAAATTTAAAAATAAAATGCAAATTTATTGGCAAATAACATATTTTTGTTAAATTTTCATGACTTATACTCAGGGCGATCGAATTTTGGGATGAAGAGCTTAGTTTTTGGCCTGCCGAATGTACCAATTGTTTTCTCAACTTTAAATAAACTGAAATAAAAATAAATGCCTGAGAAGGATTCGAACCTACCAGTTTCACACAGCTTTCTAATCGCTTTCCCCACTACACCACTGGTGCATATGGCTCCTTAGTTTAACTGAAGAATTATGAATAAATAAAGATACAAGAGGCCCAGAGACCCGGGCAGAGGGGGGGGGGGAAGAAATGAATACCTACTATCGTCCATTGAATAGATGCGGAGGAGGAGAAGAAGGAGGAGAAGAAGGAGGAGAAGGAGTTCGGACAAATGGTTTTGAGCGATTTTCTATTGATTATTGCAATATTTTGGCGATTTCTCTCGAGTTTAGGACAATTCGATGATGCTCTTTCTAATGCAAAAAGAATCAGAACGATTGGATTCTTCTGTGAGGAGCAGGAGCCTTATCAATTTTAAGATCTAGCAATAACCCCGAAAACATACACTTGGGTCGAAAAGAGGGGCTGGGCGCTGACGGTCGCTTTGCTCCCTCGCGCCAGCCCAATAATGCCAAATATAATTCCTCTAAATTTATAATTTGAGCAAAATTGCCATTTTGACAATAGTAGGCTAGTCAGAAGGACCTGAAAAAGCGGGAAAGACTGGTGCCGGTTGAGCTGGAACTCCAGGGCGGCGCCCCAGAGCGGATCAAGGCCCTCCGTCCAGGCTACGGCCGCCGGCAACTCCTGCGACAAGGCCAGCACTGTCTCCTGGCGCTGACGGCAGGCCGGCAGACACGCCTGCTCACACTCCGCGTCCCACGGCCCTGCATTGCCCCACTTTCTCCTTGCTGCCAGCTTCTGACTAATTAGCGTAATATATTTAAGAATTCTTATAAAAACATTTTATGGATTGATGATAAAAGTTTTGGAGAATTTTGAAGGAATTTTTTTCATCAACCCAAAATTTATAAGAAAAAATGTCTGATAAAATTGTGAAAATAAAATCTATAGGGTGTATTTTCTGGGATTCTAAAGCAAGAGTGAAAGATTTTTGGGATTCGGAAGAGTGAAAGGCAGCAAAGAATGACCAAAATAGGTGTGATTGGACAGACAGGGCTCGCCTGTCCATGTGGCATAGTGCAGCAGGCCGCACTCTGGCAGCACTTCCTCGCCCTCTGCGCCGTCTTCTGAGCACAAAAAACTGCGACAGCCGCAATAATGCTGCATTCTTGAGCAAATTTAGATTTGGAAAAGATTTAATGGGGCAACTTTGAAGTACTGGCACTGGCAGCCTTCTTTGCACGCTTCCAAAGCGCTGTCTGGCGAGCATTTGGGGGTGCCGTTTGAATCTGGGTGAAATTATGCTTTATTGGTATAGGAAGCATATAAGCCAAAAAAAATTTCAAAAAAGCTTTTCTGTGAAACCTAGCAGAGGAAAAGTGACGAAAATTTGGGAAACAGACAGGCAATTGAAGTTGTCAGAAAATGTTTACTCAACTTTTTTGAATGTTTCAGGAAGAAAGGACATTGTTGGAAGTGAATTGCCTCATTATTTGCATTTAAAAAAGAATAACCATGTGCATAGGAATTGTATAGACCCATCGTTTTGTGCAGAATAAGCGTTTTGAGGCCCAGTTTAGCTGCGATGTGATTGGACACGCTTGCTTGGCCATATTTCTGAATGCCTACTCCGATGGCTTTTCCATGCCACCTGTTTCATAACACCCTTTGAAAAAAGCCAGCCAATCAATATTTGCAAAAATTACGAAGTGATAGCGCGATTGACTGGTACTGTTGCTTTGACGCGTGTTTCCGCCCCCTCCCCCTCATCTTCATGGAATAGGAATGTGTTAAGCTGGGTAAATTGGAGGTGTAGCTCCAGTTTTTCATCCGCCACTTGGTTTCCAAACAACTCCTTGACTGCTGGCTGATAACATGCCTTATTCCTCAAGAAGCCTTGGCTTGTGTTTTAAATTATAATTTTTTTTTCAAAAAAGCTGCAAACCGATCGATGAAAGTGAACTCGCTCGGTTTGGAGCCCAGCCAGTATTGCTTCCGTTTCCAAAGCGTGCCATCCAAAAATTGGCGCTCTAAGCGAAAGTTAGCCGCTGTCGCCAAAGACGCACCCAGGAAATTTCGCAATTCCTAGAAAAATATTCTTCCACTCTTATTGCATCTTCGAATTCCAACCAGCAAGCTGATGTCCATATCGGCCAACCACGACTGGAAAGCCAAAAGAGGCCGACTTTTGGCAAATTTCTTTAGCAGTGTATCCATTTGGCTCGATTCCTTCAGCACTTGTTGAAAACTAAAAATTAAAATAATCTAAGACTTCAAACAAGAATATCGATAAAAAAGAGTTTATACTTCTAACCTTTTTCAAAATTTAAGAACCAAAAATATGCATAATGCAAGAATTAATTTGAAGCTGCAAGATGACAAAACAAACTGATTCTGAAAGGAAAAAAATTCTGAAAGGCAACCAAAATAAAATCAAAATTCTTAAACAAGACGATTTATAACAACATATCATGTACTTCTAACCGTTTTTAGAAATTTGAGAACCAACAAATGAATAAAAATTTGCAAGAAATGAATATGATGCCGTAAGAAAATGAGACAAACTGCTTCTGAAAGGAATAGATCCAGAGCGGCTGGGCAGATTGCGAGCCGCTTCGACCAGTCTTCTCCAGCTCGCCCAGTTCACTCAGCAGGTACAGGGACATGGCCAAGAAGAAGGGCCAGCGCTGAATGCTCTCTACGTCGCTGCTGTTCTGCATTTTTTTAAAAAACCTCTCAGCCATAATTTTTTTCTTTTTTTCCGACCAGCAGCTGCTCCTTGCTGCGATTCTGAGCCTGAAGTATGTGCAGAAGCCGGCCGCCTTGCTCTGCACTGCCCCAGCGCCAGGCATCCGGAGCCCCGCTCAGGTAGTCCTGAACATTGCTAGTATGATTACGTGCCTAGAACTGAGCCAGTAAAGCACCTCCATGTCCGGAGCTGGCGGCGGCGTGGTGCTGGCTGAATTTTTTTGTGTTTTTTGTAAAATTAAGTCGACTTACAGGAGGTGGCAAAAATGATGAAAATCATAGCAGCTGGTGTTTTGTGGTGTTTGGAAATAGAGCTGAAAATTTCTCGAGTAAGAATGTAAGTGGTTAGGAATTGCACGTTCTCAATGGCCCCAAAGATGTATTGCTGATAAGAACAATCTTCCTGAAGCTGTAGTCCTCTCCTCACGCCAATCCTTCTGTGATTTTTGAAACGCGAATGATCACAATTCTCCTCTTTAGACAGGCATTGCTGCTACTGTCTTTCCTCCCAGATTTTCTGGAGTAACAAGTATATGGCGCAAAGAGCAATAGGTGACTGCGGAGTGCTTACACCTTCACATGTAGCAAAATCCAAAAATTAAGAAAAATTTCTGCTGTGAAGGTGCACATTGCATCTTAAAAGGAAAATTCTGTGGTTTCTCAACCATTTTCAAAAGTAAGCATATATTTAGAATCGGTATATATGACTTGTGAATCAAAAAACCAAAGTCTTCTGTGCAATTCTCAGCCGTTCAGCTGCAACTAATTATTGATGCTATTGTTATGGGTGATAGTTTGTCAAAGTTTGTATATATATATATATATATATATATATATATATATATATATATATATATATATATATATATATATATATATATATATATATATATATATATATATATATATATATATATATATATATATATATGAGGACAAAAGTTCAGTAACCTCTATAGACCCGCGGAGCGGCCTTTGGGGCCCCTCCGCGGTAGAAAATCAATCAATCAAGTGGATAAAGATATGGGGCGTTTCAGCGCCCACTAGAAGCAGGCTTACTTCTGCTAACTTCTAATAGCTTTTATTAAATGAGAATAACAAAAGAAATTACGAGGAATAGGAGTAGTGGTGTGCAGTGAGCAGTCGGTGATGGTCTCGGTGCACTCGGGATAGCAGAAGTCCCAGACAATGTCGGGGTCACTGGTGAAGCACCATGGAGCGGACTCCTGGTAGCAGCCATAGCCCGGCACATGTTCCGGATTCCCGCATTCGTTCCCGGCAATGCGGCACATTAGACGAGGTGCATATAATGTTTGACTGGCCGGACTAGGCAGCCTGGACAAGAAGTTTGAAAAGGCACCCATGAGGGAGCACAGTTTTCCCGGCCTCAACAAAGCTGGCGTCTGTGTTGCAAGTGTGGGAATGGGGAAGGTAGTCGGCCCACGGCTGGCACGGGATTCCGTTCACCTGCAATGAGGAGGAAGAAGAATATAACTGGGAAAAAACGAGCATTGAATTGTCAATTTAGGATTGTCAAAATCTGATAACAAGGTAGAATGCTAGTAATTTGGAACCCCAAACTCGATTGAGAG
>JASANA010008158.1:0-13010 GCA_030248095.1 Ptycholaimellus sp. GST1_10
TTCGGGTACCAGGGATGTCTAGGGAGGTCCAGTACTTGGCCTTCCCCACTGAGTCCAGTAGCTGCGTGATCAGGGGTAGCGGATATTGTTGCTTCCGGGTAGCCGAATTCAAGGCCCGGTAGTCGATGCATATCCGGAGGGTGCCATTCGGTTTCTTCACTAAAACCATGGGGCTGGACCATGGGGAGCATGAGGGCCAGATGATGCCCTTTTGTTCCATTTCCGTTAACTGCTTTTTGACGTCCTCCCGCGCTGTCTTGGGAATTCTGCTTAGTTGCGAGACTATGGGTGGGGTATCCCCCATGTCTATTTCCATTTCCCCTACCGTGCATTGGCCTAAGTCCATACTGCTCTTGGCAAAGCAGTCCCTGAACTCCCAGATCATGTCTTCCAGTCTTCTCTTTTGGCTGGGTGTCAGGTTGGCCTGTTGTATGGGCCTCTCCCCTTCCTCTTCCGATTCCTCATCCGGTTGGCTCTTGTTTTCCCATGGGAACAGCTGTAGGAGTTCTTCCTTAGTCAGGGTTGGCTGTGTTTGTAGCGCTTGGGCCTGACTTTTGTTGAGTGTTATGGTGGCATAAACTTTTTGCTCATTCTCTTGGTCGTTAGGCTCCATGATGAGATGTGGCTCCTCCACCTGGCCCACTGATGTGTTCTCGTAGATGGTTACTGTAGTGGGCTTGGCATTCTCTACCAGTATGTAGAAGTAATTGGAGGAGTCCCTGACCAGTCCCCTTGGACTGGATATACCTAGCCTCGCTAGCTTCTCCATGTATGGTTCTATCATGTACTGGCCCTGGAGCTTGGGGGTGTTGCCATTTTTGTGGCTGGTGATGCATTTGAGGTATTGCCTTGTCCTGGGGGGTATTGTCGTTGTCTCTGCGGCTCTCACGGGCGGATCTTCCGCTAACTTAACTGCCATTATGGAGAAGGGTTGAGGCTGGCTTTCCCCCACTGTGAATTGTTTAGTGCTTAGATCGAATGTCACTTGTCCTAGCTTGGAGAATATGTTGTTGCCTATGATGCAGTCATATTTGCAGTCCTCCACCACGAGGAACTCTGCATCGATAGTGCCTGGTCCTATCTGCAGGGGTCCCCTTATTCTCCCCTTAACCTGTACCACTCCCCCTATGGAGTGGAGGGGTCCCTCAAACTTGCAGGGGGGGAAGCAAGGGGGTGTCTATGGTCTGGGCTATCCGCCATGGCATAATGCTGTTGGTTGCTCCCGTGTCCAACCGGCCCCTAACAGTGATGCTTGCGAATAGGGCAGTGATTAGGGGTATTATGTTTTTGGGACATCCACAGGCCTTCTTTTCGACCTGGTTCCGGCCCCTGCTGGTTGCATTGACAGACATCGTGCCGGTGTACACGATTTTGGTGTGATGCGTAGCCAGGGACAGCTCTTATATGCACTCTTCCAGGTTGTCTGGCCTAATCCCCCATGCACAAGGGGGCTTCCTGGTGGGTTGGACTAGTCCTAGCGTTAGCCAATCCGCTGACTCCTGGTCCTGAAGTATGAAGGTCGGCTCATAATCTCCGATGAGATTGGTGGTTTTCAGGTGGGGGAGTGCAAAAGGGGCGGGGTCCCCCACTTCTATGGCTAGGCAAGTGCTGGGTCCCTTCCCTACTTCGGAGGTAGTAGACACTGGCCAGTATGGCATGGTGCCATGATGGCTACCGGTAAAACACTGTCACTGGTAATAATTACCGGTTTACCGTTAACGGTAAGGTTTTTTTTCTTTTACTGTTTTCCGGTTTTTTACAGGAGCAATTTTGGCATATACGGTAGCAACCGGTAATAAATAACCGGTAGCACTGGTAATCTTTACCGGTAGCGCTTCTATTCTTTACTCATTTTACTTATGTTTTCTGTAATTTTTGTACTTATTAATGCTTTTTAAAGGCTGCTGAATGTGTCTGGAGGCTACTGGAGGTGTTCAGAACGCATCATGAGCATGTAGAATGCATGTGAAAGTGATCCTTCCTTTCTAACCTTGAGCATGGTATGGTACACCTTTTGTGTTCGTTATGGGTTTGGAGGTTTGCCGTTTTCTCAGCCTGTCACTGTCAGTTGCGTTGAATGCAAGGAACATGGATTGGAAAAGGGCTGTTCTCATACTACTTGGAGCTGTAACTGTCACATGGAAGCCAGATTTTATGCCAGTTCAAATAAGTCTGCGTCTTCCACTGCCTGTGGTTAGCAAAGAGGGCGCGTGGAATAGATGTAGCTTGGCAAATTTGTGCAGTTTGTGTTGTGCGCATCTGTCTATCCTGCAATATCTCAACTTTTTATTGCTGCTTCTAAAAGTATATTAGCTGGGGCTGGGGAAATGGGGCGGGATAGGAAGAAGGTTGCCTGGCAATTTATCCCCGGCACCTGGGCGGGTCCTGTTGCAAAGAAGAAGGGTGTGAAGAGTAGTCGGACGGGTATTTTCTGTGCTTTCCCGCTGAAGGCTGACACTCGTGACGGCAAGCGGTGCGACTGGAATATCACCGGCACCATCCGAGAACTCGGGAGGCACCTCCACAAGCACCATCTCCAGGAGTACCCCAATCTCATCAAGGACATCTGCGATGAACTGGGTTAGCTGCAGCAACCTCTTTGAAGGTAGTTAAAGGTGGCTGTGTCTGTAGCAGCTGAAGAAGCAGAGCTGAAGAGGAAGCAGGCGGAGCGGGTTGAGAAGGAAAACAAGGCCGCCATCGACCAATTCCTCATCCCCCTTCCGCCTAGCGATGGAGGAAAGCCCTACTTCGGCCCCACGCACCCTCGCCAGCAGTTCCTCACTCGCCTACTTCTTCGGTGGCTCGCATCTTCTCCAACCACTGTTCCTTTAGCAATTTATTTTCAATTTCAACTTGACCAATCCATGGCTATGTAGGCCTTGGTGACGGCGCAGAACTATCGGTTCCGTGAGCTGCTGGCTGCTGCTGAGCCTCGCTTTCGAATCCCCAGCAAGGACAATATCCGAGAGGGTGTGAGGCAGGAAGGCGTCAATGCTCTGCGCCTACTCAAGAAACTCATCTTCGACCAGGCCGCCCCTCGATCCATCAACGCCATGATCGATTTGTGGCTAGCAGAGTTGCCCTCCTATCGAAAGCTCTTTGGACATAAGTTCACAAATATGCCGATTGAAGTGATGGCCTGTCGTATCTGGGGACTGTCATCGCCGTTTTCGACCGGACCTATGGCCTCCTCCATCTCACTCTACCTGCAGCAGTGGTCAAGCCCCCTGCGACTGCCGAACGCGTGATGACCATCTTCACCCAAGTCTGGACCAACTCCGGGCTTTCCAAGGACCAGCTGAACAAGGTTCTATCCTCCATTTAGCCGATCACATCAGCTTTCTAAGTATCAATGAAACCAACAGGTCATCTGTGATGGGGCGAGCAATCTATGCAAGGGCGTCCGCGAATTCCTCGGCACCGAGTTTCTCCAGCGAGAGATTGAGAGTCTCCAGCTGCGGGCAGAGCAGGAAGCTGCTGATGAGGAGGAAGCTGAAGCTCACGACGACACTGCTGAAGCAGGAGATGCTGGGCTGGGTCGGTCGGGTCTGGTCATGCTGGAGGAGAGCCCCGAGGCGAGCGGCTACATGGACTGCTCACAGGCGTCCGACATCTCTACCTCTTCCAAGGACCCCAACGCCCCCGACATGAGCCTTCTCAACTTCCCCATCGACCTCACTGCCATCATCGATGGCAACAACGACGCCGAGGACGCCGCCATCCAAGAACCCTTCCAGTTCCCTATCCAGCGAACCACCGACGGCGAGAAATTCGTGGAGCTGTTGGACAGCGAGCGTCTGAAGCACCGCTGGTGGTGTGTCTGCCACCAGTGCAACTTGGTGGTGAAGAAGGCCATCTTCCGCGCCTCCACCTGCGACGCCTTCCTTCAGCACCTTGCCGAGTTCCCCACCCATTTCCGGCGCACCAAGGCAGGCCAATACCTCAAGGATGAGAAAGGGGCGACAGCTCTACACCATCGGATGCCCATCCGATGGACATCCGAGGTGGCCATGGGCAGTTGCTGCTGGCCAACCGAGCACAGCTAATGGCCGCCTACTCCAAGCACAACCTCTCCAAGACTGCGCCGCGGATGCTGGATGGCAAGGAGTGGAGCATCATCAAGAATCTCTTCAGCAAGAAAGGCGGCCTCCTGTCGGCCTTCGCCTACTTCACCGCCAGCCACGAGACCAACAAGGAGGCCACTCTGAACCACTTCCTGATGGACGTCTTCACGCTCACCAAGAAGTGCCGCCAGTTCGAGGCCAGCCCAGTCGCCTCTGACACCGCCAAGGAGCTCGCCGAGACCCTCAGAGAGGAGCTGCAGGCCCGCTTCCTGTGCTTCCTGAAGCCCAGCCACCACTCCTTCGACCCCCTCCCACTCATTGCCGCATTCCTGGATCCGCAGTACAGAGACCGTCTAACTGACAACCTCAAGTCTGCTGCACAGGATGCGGTCTTTCTTCATTCTTTCCCGTCATTCAATGACCACATGATTCATTGAAACAATGATCATAGGTGTGGGATCTTCTGGAAGCTGAGGCCAAGCGCCTGGAGCCAGAGCCAGAAGAGGAAGTTCAGATGCTGCCATCGCCACCTCCACCCCCCGCTTGACCTCAACATGGACGAGGAAGACCTGGAGCTCATCGACGAATCCATCTTCGACGAGCCCATCCAGCCCATCCAGCCCGCCAACATCCGCCCCGAGACGCCTACGCTCCAAGAACAGGCGTCATCGCCAAGCCTGATGCTGTCGGATGCAGAGAAGTACCGCAATGAGGCAGAGGCTCAGCTCAAGCTATACAGCACACTCAAGTTCAGCGATACTGATGGTATTCCTTTTCAGCCCCCCTGGAGTCTTGTGTGTAATCAAGATAGCTAATGCCTACAGTGCTCACAGCGTGGGATGGAGACAAGACTCTGTGCCCGCTCATCTGGTGGTCCCAGCTCAATCGAAAGCGCCAGCCCTACGATTCCATCAGCAAACTCCTTCAGCCCGATTCACCCCTCCCCTCCTTAGCTATCCGCATCCTAGCAATCCCATCTGCCTCAGCCTCTGCAGAACGGCTTTTCTCTGCCCTAGGACTTATGATAGGTGGACGGCGAAATCGGCTTTCGCTGGAAACCATGAATGGGGAAATTCTTCTCAACTTCAATGCCAAAACCCTCAATCGTCTCGGTTTCTAGGCTCCTGTGCCTCTTCTGCGTTTTGCTTCAGCTTTTGTGGTCTCAACTCTGGCTTTATTTCCACTCTCATTAGCTTCAAGACCGTTACTTTCATGGAAAAACCAAGTCTCAGAAAAGCATGGCCACAAAATGCACAGCCCAAGACACAGGGTAGCGGAGCAGAAACTAGGTATGTATAGAGGAGCGTACATGAACATGATTCAGGCTACGGGATGAAGCGAGAAGAATAGCAGCATGCTACAGCGGCAGTGTCTCAGTTGCAGCGGCAGAGTGCAGCACAAACAACCCGGCACTTACTTCCCCTTGAAATGGTCCCTCGCACCTTTTTTTCCTCCCTTTTCCCCCTCCCTCCCCTATAAATAGGCCCGCTGACCCTCAGAGCCCTCATTCGCTGCGTTTCCAGAGAGAAGAAGAAGGAAGAAAGAAGAGGAGGACCAAGAGCCAGGATGTCTCACTTCAGCAAGATCGCCCTACTCCTCGACGAGATGGCTGGGCAGGTGGAGAGCGCCACGGCGAACCTCCACTCCATCAACGACGACTTGGACAAGGCCAAGGACCTCCTCAAAGATCTCAAGATCGCCGTTCAAGGAGACTCGGACGACAGAGACGACGGAGACAACAGCGACGATAGCTCCAACAGCCCCTCACCCCCCTCGCCGCCCTTCCAGCCCTTCATGGCCCCGCCGCCGCCGCCCCAGGACGCCCCAGGACCGCCCCAGGACCCAAGGAGCCCAAGACCGAGCCCGGAGGACAAGGACAACGGCACCACCCCGCCCCAGGCCAAGCGCTCCTGCCCCGGTTCCCTTCATTCCCTCTACCCCAATTCCTCTCTAGCACCCAAAAGACGCGACACACGCAGAACCAAACAAAACAAACACCAGACACACCCAAAAACCAAACAGAGCAGCAAAAAACCAAACCCCACTTGATCTGGTCCTTGTCCTAGGCACAGCCCGGGCCAAGAAGACCATCGTGCAAAAAAAAAAAAAAAAAAACAAAAAAACAAAAAAAAAAAAAAAAAAACAAAAACGAAAAAAAAAAAAAAAAACACCCCAAACAAAACAAAAAAACCCCAGGCCTCCATCCGCGCCCATGACTGCGACTTCGAGGACATCGCGGCGGCAGGCAGCAAAAAAAAAAAAAAAAAAAAAAAAAAAACCCCCAGTGCCACAGCTGCGACGAGTGCCCACTCCCCGCCGCCATCCCGGCTCGCCTCAAATTTAATGAACTTTTTTTTTGATTAAAGCTCTGTGTTTGCTGCGTCTATTGAGCCTACTCGCAGCACTGTAAACTGCCCATGGAATATTTGGCAGGCAATCATATTTTCAAAATCCGTAATAGGGTTGGTCCTTGGCTAAGAGGGGACTGTGCTTCCGCTCCGCTCACACAGCCCCAATACACACAACCCTTGCTGAAGCCCCCAGCCTCACACTGCATACCTACTCCTAACTGGTGCACATTTCCAGATCAACGCCTATTGCAACCTCAAGATCGGCAACTACAAGGCCGTTGTGGAGGCAGAGAATCGGGTGAAGGGTTGGAAGAAGGTGTACTGGTTCAGATGCCGCTACTCCTGTGCCTGCGGCAGCAACTTAGATGTCTTTCTCGAGGACAAGCCCCCAGTGGGTCTATTAGCTTTGCATATCACATATCTTAGTCTGTGCTTCACATATCGCATATCTCAATGAACATAGAGGCTAATGCTTAAGGCCGATGTGGATCCAGTATTCACTCTGCAAGAATGCAAAGACTCCAAGTACAGCTACGCCTACCACCAGACGCATCTTTCGAATGGCCAGCCTCGGTCTGCCAAACGGTCTTTCACACCTTGGTATGCATGCATTTGCTTTACATACCACATATCTTAGTCCTTGCATATCTCATATCTTGCCTGTTCCGCACTTAGCGCACATAGCTAAACTTAGCAGATCTTTGAAGTGAGAGATTGAGAGTTGAATTGAGGCCTCGCGTTGGTTGATACGAGATGCTGAACGACATCCTGGAGATGAAAGAGCAGCACCTGGATGCAACCAGCTTTGCCACCAGAAAGCTGATGGGTCAGGAGGAGGATGTGAAGGAGCGGAATGCAATGCTGTGCAGCCAGACGGCAAATGCAATTCGCTGCGCCAAAAGCGCTTTGGCCAAGGACCAACCTGACCCAGTTCCTTCCTTTTCCTTCCTTCCTTCCTTAAGCCTTATTCAGCCTGCTATGAAACCAGGTCAAGATGCTCACTTCCATGATGCCTGGAGGTGGAGAACTGGGCGAATGCATTCAGGCAGTCCATGCCGCGCCATTTGGTGCTCTGCTTTTCAACGACAGTCACCTCAATCACAGCCTGGAGCTCCTAAAGAAAGGTGTGTCTTTTGCATAACATAACGGAATGTGTCTTTTGCATAACATTATGGACTAAAGCCTCAGTAGAGCTCTGTATTGACAGGTGGGATTTGGTTGTACATGGACGCCACCGGGGGCCTGCTCAAACGCTTCCAGAAGGATGTGGAGATCTACGTCTAATGCTTTGTCCTCAAGTCCGCCGACCCCTCCGACAATGGGCCAGGGATTGCGGTGGAGCTCTTCAGCGAAGGCAAGGACACTCCAACAATCGCCAATGCATGGACCACCTTTCACTGGGAGGTATCATCATTTCACCTATCAGTCCATAGGCCCCCAATTCCATATACGCAGCTGTTGGCTGCAATTATATGCCATTTCCGTTCACATTCCAAATGCACGCCATCTGGCAGCAGCTGTGACATTGAGGATTTGAGGACCCCCCTTTGACTCCTCCTCCTTCAGTCAGCAGTAAGTTGAACGATGATTCCTAACTATGAAACACTTGTTTGGTGGTGGAATCTGGCTCAGTTGATTTATGCTGCTCTGAATGCACTCCTTGAGCTTTGGCAATTCATCAATCAGTAACAACTGGCCATGGGCTTTTACGTACTGTTCTGTGCTGCACCTGAACCCACTAAACTGCCATGAACTGCAGGTAGTGAAGGGCATAGGTGCTGGGGCGCAAGAGAAGCTGCTGCCTCTCAAGGAGGTGAACATCGACGGGTCATTCGCGATGGCCAACGCCATGGCTCAGGCAGTGAACAAGATGACTCTGGTCCAGTACCTCGACTACTGCTACAAAGCGGTGACAGTGATCCTCCTTTTTCATCCACTCAACCATTAACCTCCTCATTTCTTTCTTCTGTCAGGGGCAGATGCGAGATAAAGAGCTGGCAGTTGCAATTCTCTGCATGTGCGTATTCCATTCCGTCAAAGGACTTCCCCTCCTCCGGAAAGACATCGCAAACAGAGGCATTCGGTACGCCCTTTTATTGCCCACCTTGGCAAATGTCAATTACATAACATAACGCTTTCAGGGCTGCTTTTGCCAAACTCCTCCTCTGCCGAGACTGGGAACAGCTGAAAGCATTCGTCTACCACTACGCCATCCTCCTAATCAGTGAGACAATCAGCGATGAAACGGAGGCTGCCATCCACTTCATGAATGTTTGCCCTCACTTCTTCCCTTCTTCCCATTCCATCCCCTCTTCCATCTTTTCCATTCCCTTCCAGCCCTATTCCATCCCTTCTCTTCCTCTTTGCAGGGTGATGACAAGGGAAAGGAGGAGCTGCTGCAGCGTTTCGAGGAGCTGGAAGAGGGTGATGAGCTGAGGAGCCCTGGGCCGGAGTTCAAGACACTCGCCAACACCAACAGCCTGAAAGCCGCCAGCCCATTCACCAAGCCGCTCATGGCCATCATCGCCAGCGCCGCTGCTGAAGCCGCCAGGAACGATGCTGCTGGAGGCCCCAGAAACCCTTTCTGCTCCGTCGCCTGCCGCTCTCATCTCAAAAACCTTGTGAAGATAGCGCCTCTCGTGTATATTTGACTCTATTTATTCCACATAACATATCTGAATCTGAATTTTATTCAGAACCGCCATCATGGACAATGCGGAGCGCTATTTCGACTGCTCACGGGAGGCAGCACTGGTGGAGGAGAGCAAGGAGGCTGTGCGCAATCGCATTGGGAACAACAATCCATCGGAGACCCTCTTCAAGGGCCAGAAGAACAAGACGCACCTCGTCAACACCTTCCTCTCTGCCAGGGAGAAGGGGTGCAGTGCAGCCGCCTCAAAGCCCACGAATACATCCAGCTCTACTGGGAGACCAACGAGCAAGGCTTCCACTGCCAATCCTTCAAGAAGGTCAAGGGCGTTCAATGCGCCTTTTCCCCTGCTCTCCCTCCAACCCTCCCTCAACCCCCTACCTGCAGGCCGTGCACGTCCTGGCAAGCGAAAGGCAGCTGACGAGGTGAGTGGAGAGGAGGCTTCAAAGAAGAGCAAGGCCCTGTCGCAGGCCAAGAACAGCGCTGCTCCCGCGAACTCCAGCCAAGACCAGCAGCCGATTAAAGTAACATAGTGCACTGGGGGTAGTGCACTACCCTAGCAATGCTTAAGGGGGTAGTGCACTATGGGTATTGCACTAAGGGTAGTGCACTAAGAGGGGGTAGTGCATTAAAGTATGTTAGTGCACTAGGGGTAGTGCACTAGGGCACTAGGGCACTAGGGGTAGTCACCTCCGAAGGTGGCTAGGAGGGGGGTAGTGCGTTTTGAAATCACATAAATTTCGCTTGTACATGATTAAAATGTCATAAAATTTGCTCCTACTGACCCCTATTGGCCCTATAGACGCTTAAGACTTGATGAGACTGCTTCATTTCATCTGAAAATCAAAATGTGGATTATTGCTCAAAAATTAAAAAAAACATTAAAAAAAACCCATATAGCAAACAAATTTTTGAAGATGTTTATTTGAAGAAAAATTTACTTTCATCAACAATTAATTTTGCCCTTAAGTCCGTTCATGAAAGGGAAATTCCCCACCAAAGTAAAGACTGAGTATATTGAAGACGTGTAAAGGCGTGTAAAGAATACGCAAAGTAACATTCTTAAATTTATTTTGCTCTTGGCTCTTGTGTCTTCCAATGCTTATGATGATGTGATGTGATGTCCTAGTGATGTAGCCATAGCGTCTAGACCAATGCCATTTGTAAAATAAGCAGCTATAAGAATGGTGATGCGATGTCTCATTACATTGAATTAAGCTACAGTTATTTAATGTGTTTAGCTTTTAGGTGACATAGACTTGCCAAAAATGCTCCTAGTTATTCTTCATTTCATGATTTTTAGCATGTAAAGAAGCTAAAATAATAACCTAGTGCACTACATAGTGCACTACCTAGTGCACTAGCAATAGCGTTCCATACTTTAATGCACTAGGTTAGTGCACTACCTAGTGTGCTAAACATAGTGCACTACCTAGTGCACTACCTCTAGTGCACTAGGGGTAGTGCAGCACTAGATTACCTTAATCGGCTGCAGGTTCCTTTAAACTCTCTTTCCGTCTCACTATGTCTACCACATAACAGTACTGAATGCTAAGAGAGGAGGGTAGATTATGATTGAAGGTGGAGACGAACGGTTCCCAACTGGTGCGCAATGTGGCAGCAAAGTCGGCAGCCACCAAACTCAAGGCCAAGGGCAGCGCTGCTCCCGCCAACTTCAGCCAAGACAAGGTTCCATCAAACTTTATTTTCATCTCAACATTTCCATTGCATAACAGTACTGAATGCCAAGAGAGGAGGGTAGACGATGATTGAAGGTGAGGCCGAGCGGTTCACAGCTGGTGCGCATTACAGCGCAGAAGCCAGTGGCCAAGTTGGCCAGCAACAAGAACACCACTGCTTCCAAAGCTGTCCAAGGCCAGGTTCTATCAACCTTTCTTTTCATCTCAACATTTCCATTACATAACAGTACTCAATAGGGGAATTGATTGAAGGAGGAGAGCAGCGGACGTTCAACGCCTGAGTGCCAGCTGGTCATCGCAGATGAGGGCGACGAAGACGATGCAGACGATGAGCAGTGGGGCCCAGTCCACTGGCTACCCAGCTCCGATAGACGCAAAGTCAAGCACCACCCTCAAGTTCCCGCATGCCGAAGTTCGTATGCCCATGCTGCGGACCCCTAGAAAGTCCAAGAAGGCGAAAGTGTGGGGGAATCCGCGCAAGAAGCAGATGCTGAGGGCCGGGCGACCATCAGAGAAAGTCTCGCACACGTACGCATATGCAGTGCTGGACTCCAAGAACCGCGTTGTGACGGCCTTCCGCCCTCCACAATCCATCTGCCAACGCCGCAGCCTCTCCGACATGGAGCTCAGCAGCATCACCGAGGATCGCCCGGAGTCACTGGAGTCTCCCTGCAACCTCTCCATCGCCTCCCTCCCTGCAGCAGTGGTAACCATTCTTCTTCATTTCTTATTACATTTCGATCACATAACTGAACTTATTCTATTTCTTTCACATAACTTAACTTATTATATTTCTTTTACATAACTGAACTGATTGGAGGACTTGGAGCAGCTGACAGCAGAGGACTTGGAACAGCTGACAGCAGAGGACTTGGAACAGCTGACAGCAGCATGTGAAGGAAACAATCGGAGTATGTACTGGGAGGATGAGGATGCAGCTGAGCCCGTGGATGTGGAGGAGGTGCCGTCCCAGATTCAAGCCCATTCCAGAAGTCCGCCCTCCAAAATGCCAAGCTCAACATCCAGAAGATCATTGCTGCCAAAAAGGTTAGCTATCCTCACCCCCTCTATCCTCTCAGTGATTGGACAATGGTTGGTGCAGGCTGGAGTGCCAGCAGAGGCAGCCGGAGACAATGGCATTGGCCTGGCGCCGGCGTCCGACAAGGCCTGGCTCCATGAGGCAAAGATGCTGCGGCCTCTGCACCACCTCATGCAAAGCGAGACCATGGACATGCTCCAGGTTTTGCTTGGGCAGCCAAAGTTTTGCCTAATCAGTGGCAAATGAAAGCAAGATTGCAGGAGGTTTTCCGGCATCAGATGCCTCAAGTCTACGGCCTGTACTCCGTCTCCACCGTCAGCTTCAGCCCGCATCTAGTTCCCACACTGCCCATCCATCGCAAGAACCCCACTGCCGGCTGTCATTTGACAGAGATGTCCCTCCATTCCTCCAGCCACTCTACTGCAGCGATCACTTCTTCCTCATCACCAACGCCACCTTGCCCCAGCATCAACGCCGCAAGGGCCATTTTGGCATAATAGACTCCCTCTACGGCCCCCACTCTCAGGTGCCCAAGGACTACTGGTCGCTCATCAAGATGGCTAGCCCATTCCTTTCCATATGTCCACCACATAACATAACTCAGTATGGTTCATCAGGGCGTGAATAGAGTCTACGGATCGGATGGAGAGAAGCTGGGAACTAGATGCGGGCTGAAGCTGACGGTGGAGACGGAGTACAGGCCGTAGACTTGAGGGCATCTGATGCCGGAAAACCTCCTGCAATCTTGCTTTCATTTGCCACTGATTAGGCAAAACTTTGGCTGCCCAAGCAGAACCTGGAGCATGTCCATGGTCTCGCTTTGCATGAGGTGGTGCAGAGGCCGCAGCATCTTTGCCTCATGGAGCCAGGCCTTGTCGGACGCCGGCGCCAGGCCAATGCCATTGTCTCCGGCTGCCTCTGCTGGCACTCCAGCCTGCACCAACCATTGTCTGTCAATCATCCTCAAGGATCAAGGGGTAGAGGATAGCTAACCTTTTTGGCAGCAATGATCTTCTGGATGTTGAGCTTGGCATTTTGGAGGGCGGACTTCTGGAATGGGCTTGAATCTGGGACGGCGCCTCCTCCACATCCACGGGCTCAGCTGCGTGCTCATCCTGTCCGGCGTCCTCCGAATTTGTTTATTTCACATGCTGCTGTCAGCTGTGTTCAAGTCCTCTGCTGTCCAGCTGCTCCAAGTCCTCCAAT